>JAQIYB010000070.1:0-17982 GCA_034699325.1 Oribatida sp. Gr-Ori-00743 | reverse complement strand
GCTCTTAGCCAATCTCGACAGAGCGCTCAGATCTTTCAGTCGTCCCACTTTGGAGTTGTTGTTCTATTTCTTCGAATTTAATGAAAGGTCATTGTATTGAAAAGAATTGATTAGAATTGTTGGAAGAGACGAACCATCGAAGACGTGTTCAGTCATACGGTGTTCACAACAATAACCAAACAAATTATGAAGTTTTTAATCGTATTTACGATTCTATTCACAACTTATTTCGATTTCGGTAAGTCTTCTCATATTTTATTCCCATTTATTCCCAATATTTGCATTTCATTCCGATTCGTGCGAATCATTTCCTAAATTTGTCGACTAATCACTATTGAGTGACAATTGTCTAACAAAACCACTGATGACTAGGTCTGTGTCAGGCCAGAGCAGGAGCCACCGCACAGAATCTGTGTAGAAATAAAAACAGTGGAGTCTTTCCACACGAAGAATATTGCGATTATTACTACGAATGTGATTCAAATGGAGAGGCAGTGATTGAAGCCTGTCCTAACGGTCTGGCCTTCGCTGGACATAAGAGAGGTCTGGTCACAAACTGCGATTACCCCCATAGAGTGGGCTGTCCTGATGGCACTCGTGTTATGGGCCGTAAGTTTAATTCCATTGATTTTGAATTCGGAAATACATGAGTCGTTGGGACAGAACAACCAATTGGTAGCGACAACTGCCAGTGGCAATATGGAGTCTTCCCTCACGCCACATCCTGCACCAGGTATTGGCAGTGCTGGAATGGAACATCTACGATCCAGCAATGTCCATTCTCTCTCCTCTACAACGATGTGATCCACTCGTGTGATTGGCCCGACAATGTGCCGGACTGTCAAAAACATCGTGAGTCCCATCCTTTGACTCATTTGTTGCAAGTATTCTAAATTTCAGTCAATTGTTCCAATCGATAGCAATCTGTAAGGATATCCCGAATGGCGCCGTACTCATCGAGAAGAGTTGTGTTCGATACTGGCTGTGTGTCGGGGGTTATCCTCGTTTGCAACGATGTCCTGCGGGCCTCGCCTTCAATCCAAACACATTAAGATGTGAATTGGCCACAACCGTCGCGGGATGGTATACTCTCTCAGGACTATCCAATTCTCTCTAACCATTATTTATCATGAAAACAGTGAACCGCCACCGACTACTGCTCCCCCTGAAGACGAAGAAGAGGAAAGTGACGCGAATAAGCCGAGCGCTGGCGGCAATACTCGATCACAGCCGCAATCTGGGTCTACACCACAACAGTTCAGACCATCGCAGACTGGTGTGAGACTTGTGGGCAAATAATCACTCATTTATTGGGTTAAACACTGCGTTAAGACCCAAACGAAGTCACTTTTGCATCACTTATGCAATACTTGCCATAAATGTGAATAACGATAATATTCTTTATTAAAACAAAATAAATAGCACTCATTATAACCAGATTTTCATATATCCTCCGAATATATGAAGACCTCGGATATATTCTATAGTTATGTAATAATTGCAGGAATTCTTTTGATTCATCACTTTTTTTCTCCAATCATTACAATAATAACAAAACTAATAATTTATTTGAAATGAAAAACATTTGAAGTATTGATAATAAATTTTTTTTCTAAACAAATATTTGGTTTTCATTCAAATTTTCAAAACACTTATAGTTCTTATCAAACAAATTACTGCTCAGAAGACAGTGATAGTAATGTTTTGGACTACATTTCAGGTGAAAGCTCTCAAAATTTGTGTTTCCGTGTTTTCAGGGCTATTGGCCCCTCTGGCAGTGCTGGAACTCACTTAATTGCTCGATAATTATTCTAATGGACTTTTCAATGGACTCTACACTAAATGATGAACTTTTATAAACTTAAATCCAATTGATGGGTGCTTTTGACTACAAAATCCAAAAGATTGGATCATCTTTTAAGATAATACGGGACTTAATCGATCCAGGTTCTTTTAAGACCCAATTTTTTGTTTTAAGGAAACCTTCTCTAAAATTATTCTGAGATTAGATCACAAGAGAGATAAGTTTGACAATAAGATTGCGACAAATGCCAGAAAACTATGTCATCCCTTGATTTTTGGACTAATTTTATGAATTGATTATTCTGTTGAATATCGCGAATGTATTTCTCATTGAAGCAAAAGAATGGTTTGACACTAATGTTAACGAATACGGAATGCATTGAATAAGGAGTGGGAGAAGTATTGTGAAACTCATTTTAATTAATGGGTATGTCTTGTCTTGTCTTCGACTTATTTTTGGAATGAATACAAATATTTCTGGTTTTCGAGAAAACATTCTTCGAATTGATTTTTGTTTTCAACTGATTTCAAATTGAATTACTCTCACAAAAGATTAATTTGCATTCAACCAATGGTTTTGCACTCCTATCCCAATTAGTTAGGGCTGTATCTCTCTCTTGTCAATAATATTAAGACAAATTAAGATATATTTTGCATTAAATATGAATCCACTCGTTTTGGGCGTCTCTTTTCAAGGCTATTCTCAGCTCAACTTCTTTAGGGAAGTAAACCATTCAATCTGTGTTCCAGATTATGGGGTATTTCCAAGGTGTGATCACATAACTCATACATTCACTGATCAAATCTTAATTTTTCTAATAAGTTGTGAGTAAACCTCAAATATGATTCGTTAAGATTACATCAAATAATTATCTCATTAAACAAATATTTAACGAAAATATTTTCAAGTTTAAGGAAAATGCAATGAAATCGTCGCAAAATCTTCTTTAATCTCTTAATGGAATGCAATTTCATTGAAACTTATTTTTGCTTAAATCAAATCAAATGCCTTTTATGAGAACTTTAATATTTAAGTATTAGGACATACATAATATGTGTGTCTTCTCAAGCACCGCACAAGTGGATGCCTTGATATTTTTCTCGGAAATCACATCATTTGCATTCATGACCTGGAATTGCAATAACTTAAGAATTGACTCTTGCAATTTTAATTACTATCTTTTTAAAGATAATTATTAAAAAGTTGTCATTCATTCAAAAAATATGCGATAAAAATAAATTTGTTTTTCTCTTTTTTAGTGATTTAATGCTTTTATAGCAATTCTATTAATGGGTTATAATATTAAAGACAGTAAAAGGGTCTGAAACTCAAATAAATTGAGTTTTATTTATTGAGGTCCACATTGGGTGGACACCCAAACACCCAAATCCCGACAAAACATAAACTTATTAATAAATATTTGAATTGCAGTGTATTGGGAGTAATCAGAATAATTGTTAGCAGGTCAAATTATCATCAAAAAGAGATCCTTGATCATTAATTAAACACATTCTATACATTTGCATACATACTCTCAAATGTATATAAATGTTATTCTCATATATTAATAAAAATCATTAATAATGGACTTTATAAGTGAAAACATTAATCAATAATTCATTAAGTGTTGAACAAAGTTCCGGGTGATATTTGTAGCCTTTCCAATTGATCCTTTCTTCATTTTATAGAATAGAAATGTTTCAAATGAAATCACAGTTTCATATGAGTACAGAATATGAGTACAGAAATCGATTCTCAATCTATTGATTTTCAATTTTAAAGATAATGTCTGAGAATTTCAATAAAACACTCTCTTATTTGATCCGCTTTTTTACTTTGATTAAAAAAAGGGAAGAGCTCTGAGAAGAAGTGATGTCTGACGCAAAACTACATTCAATGTGTAACTCAATATTGAAAATGAATTCTGTGTTAGCACTTCATCTTCACTCGCATTTGATTGTGTAGTATATAAACAAAGCCAACGGATAGCCCGCAGATAGACATAAGTCTCGTATTGTCTGACTTACGAGTTATTCAACTCATATCATAATAAGTAGATTTCATCTTGCAAACCATTTGAATAACGGAAAATGAGGTGCATAATAGTGAGCACTGGAAGGGTCTCCACAATCCATACATCCAATGAATGAAAGAAAAATTTTAAAACATCTAAAAAACCAAAATAAAACGAATCGAGAATATAATTCATGTTTTGCATACGTCTATTGAAAAAGAATATGAAGTGTTTGTAAACGGAATACTTTATCACAAAATATTTGCCATTTTAGAGGTGAAAGAAACTCTCATTTTTCAAGTCTCAAAAGAAACTCCTGAAATGTTCAGATAAAAGGCAACAAATGACAAACCAAACCAAACAAAACCAAATTAAGGAAAATCGCTATTTTGTTATCATTTGACAAAACTCTTGTGATTTGGAGGCAAAAAGAAATTTATATGTTTTTAAAAAATTTTGAAAAAACCATTTTTCAAAAACACAAACCGTTTAGTGGAAGACAATCTACTGAATTGTGAAAGTTGCAAATCAAGGCATTCGCTTCAGTAATTTATCAAGCGCATTCGCTAAAGTCTCAATACTTGACTGACTCTCAGCTGTTATTCAAATTTCAGCTCAAATATAATTTTTTGGATGAATTAGGTTCTGAGAAATCCAATACTTTGGACCAAATATTTTCATTGTTAGCTTATCGATAATCGATTTTGACATTCGGCTAATGATGTGCCACTTTTTTAAGACTATTTCATACATGAATAAACCCATCCCTTAATAGAAGGCCAGGACTAGTATTTGTGTAGCATTTCGTCTCATATTTTTGGTCTTATTGTTGCCAATCAATGAATTCTGTTTTCAATGTTTGACTTACTCTTAGTTTTTGTTCAAATCCACAATCAATTACTTTTTACGAACAACTGAAGACACAACTGCCTGTTCCCAAACAATGGCTTCCATTCTGATCAGTGTGTAGATAGTAATGAGTGATGAATAATGAAGAAACTAGTCACAAATGATTGATTAGCTCTAGATAGTTAATTGTTGAACTATTCAATGTTGCAAGATAAATTCTGTATATCTTGATTAGAGGCACGTCTTTTCGGCCCAATATTTTGGATAATTTTCTGCTCTACAAACTTGGCATCAATTTGTGAGCCCTACCAAACACATACCAAACACAATCTGTTGAGAGTTTTGTCAGAAATATTAATTAAAAGATAATATTATATAATAATAGAGTGCTTTCAATACTATATTCTATTGATTGAGAGACTTCTCCTTTGAGTAAAGCCATTAAATTGTGAGAATCTCATCGATTATTAGTAAATATCATTTATTAACTTAAAAGTCATTCCCAAGAATTGAAAAAACTTGTGCTCGGCTTTTGTCAGATGCAGTGCTTTACTCGTTAGAGGAGAGGCAGACGGACACACATTTTGTTTATATTCCTTCCTATTGTTAAGTAATGATGGATACGTCCATACAAACCAAAGCATCGAAAGGGATGTGTTTTTATACCAAATAACTGTTTCATAGACTTTGAGTTGACTTTTGAAAAATGTGACGTTTGGGTCGAAAAACCATTTTTTATATGGGATTTGACGTAACATTAATTCTAATTTTGATTCAATGAAATGCGGGACAACTCACACATGAAATACCATTTGCTGATGAATTATTGGCACAGAATAACACTAATGATTGGTAGACTAATACAGGAAAAGAAACATTAGATTCTATTAGTCATTGATATTTGGGATATATTTTAACGAATTAATCAAATTTTATTACTCCTTTTCATGAATAACAAACGAAATGTTAATAAATAAACATTAAATGATTCGGATCACAATCAATTTGGCAAGTTGCCTTTCACCAAAGTTTATATAAATCACTAGAAAACAAACCAAGTTCCAATTTAAAGACAATATTTTCTACATTAAGTCTGAGTAAAGAATAAATTGCAATAATATTTGATTAATAGTTTCTGGAAATCAATTGATATATCAATACAACAAATGTATCAAAAATCTTAGAAAACTCTTATCATTGTTTGCAATAAATGAACACATTTTGAGCTCAAATAACTCTATTCTTATAATAAGTTTCGGAATTTGATTTATTAACGCTTAATATCTATAATTTCCATCCAAAGACATATTCGCAAAACCAAAGCCCACAAAATCGAAACTTATTTGATAACCGATGGCATCAATTATATGAGTTTTCAAACCTTTATCTCTAAATATTTAATCCAAACGACACATCATTTCAACGAAATAAAGTGTTTCTCATAATATCTCTTCCTCTTCGTTCAGAGTTGTCAGTTGATAGGGACTGATCATCGGCTGTATTAGACTCACTCTTTTAATTTTGTGTTGTATTTGTTGATTATAATCATTGCACTCAACATTTGTGTCGATATTCAGTTCTTTCAGATTGTATTCGTTGTCGTTATATGTTTGATGTATTTCAAGGCATTGTTCCTCCGATTGTGGATATGACTAAACAAACAAAACAAACCATTTATTATTCACAATCCATTGATTGATCATGCTCTTTGTAAAACAACATTTTTAATCTAGCAACAATTATATTAATCCTCATTTTGGTCTAAAATAAATTTGAATCTTAACCTAAAATAACCTAACCTAGCCTAACATAACCTAACCTAACCTAACCTAACCTAACCAAACCTAACCATAGTAAGAAAAGACTGTTCTTGCATATCGTGTATCTGCTCTAGTTCATTGAAGAATGGTCCTGATCAACTAATAGCTGATGACGTTCAACAAGATACATTGATATCAATTATTAGTCTGAGTGGACGACTCCCTGAGATAATGATATTCTTATGGATATATCATTGATTCATAAGAACTGAATCGTCCATTAAAAGCAAGAAAAACAATAGATATTTGTGTGAATACAGTAGTGTTTGTGTCCTTTAATCATATCTATAATAATAAATCAATGATTTTTGTTTTACGTCAGTCCAACGGCACAACCATTCATCACATTATTTAATATTAATAATTGCAAAGACCAGACATTTTGATAAATCTCTTATAAGTTAATACGAATATATCAGTGTTTCCTTTAACCAAATTTATATAATAATAATAATAAATAAATGAACGAGGCCAATTTTGAAATACTCTTGCAAATGAATGTCATTCTTCAGGAATTTGCGAATCAATTATTAATTAAATAACTATAATATAAGTTTGAAAGGAAGGCATAATAGTTGACTGTCATTGAATGTAGTAATTTGTGTGAATTATAGCAAGGCAAATTATCACATTAAGCATAATGTGTTTCCTTGTTTAACATTATTTCAAATGTTATCGAATTAAATGAATAATTCAGCGAAAAATCTCAGTTTATTTGCGTCTAAACTAAAATCAAATTAAATCATAGAAATCCACGAAAAAAGCAAAATAATAATGAAATTTCAAAGCGACAATTCTCCAAGATCCAATTCTTCAAATTAATCCAATTAAGAATATTTAGTTTCTAAAGCATTTCATTCGCTAAAAGAACTGGACATTCATTTCCTTGATTACATTTAATACAGAAATATATCCATAGAGAGTTTGCTGAGTCTAAGGAAATGTTGCAAGGGCGATTCAGGCTAATCATTTATTAAAATGGATTCGGGTTATTATACTCTTGCAATTAGAATACTATTGAAGAAACAGTTAAGAGAAGAATGTCTTCAAATCATTTGTATCTCTCTTAAGAATTTTGGTGAAAATCACAGAAATATGACACAAAAAGCTAAGAAATGGTAAATAATTTAGGGCTCAGAACAGCTCTTTTGGGTGTTTTTGAGTTGAAATTTTAGAAAACAATATAAACGTTGACTTAAATAAAATATATTACTTTTTTATGAATAATTTTATGAATAGGACTGCCTTTGAATATATCTGACGAACACTTTTTATGCAAATTTTTCAGACAAGAAATTTAATATATTTCTAATGCATAACGAATTCAGTTGAAACAGTGATGCCCAAGGGGGTAAAACACAAATGCACTCTAATTTTTTGATTTACCCTCTAAAGTATTAACAAAAGCTTATAAAAGTTGTGGCAAAGATCACCCCTCCCACTCGGGGGGCAGAAAAAATTGGGGATTTTTTGCAAAACAAGAATTTTCATCAAATTTCTAGGAATTCCCCCTCATTTTTAGGGGTTTCATCACTAATTTCTCAAAAATATCCCCCATATCATCAAAGACAAATTTTCGGTGCCATCCCTAAGTTAGAGACCTTGGGTATCCCTCAATTGGCTTCAATCACATCAAATGCATTGACTAAACATATGCCAAAAATCAAAATCTAATTTCAAAAATTATTTTATACTCAAAATTAATTTAAATTCATATTTACTGATATCTCAGAGAATAATTGAAACAAAAATTAATCACTAATTGAATCTATTTTAAACAAATCACAACAATTGTAACAAGCTTAAATACTGTTGCTAGCTAAAATCTATATAAAAATCTATATTTACTATTCAAATGACTATTGAAACAGATTTAATGCACTCATACTTAACGTCTAATTTTCTAAACTAATAATTAGAAAATTAATTGATTAGAAATTTTAAAAAATAATGTTTACATTCATTGCATTCATTCCATTATAAAAAGGAGATAATCGTTGGGATAATAATAATCGCTTTATATATAAAGTATAATAATTTTGATCGCAACTAATGAAAACAGGGAAAAACTGCTTCCCTTCTCCATCAGTGTTGGGCTGACGCGCAAAAAACTGCATTGGAGTATACATCGGAGTCTATAATAAAAGACCAAATTCTTATCGATTGGAGGGAGACTTAAATCAACTATTGTTCAGTACTTCTAAATCATAGTTTGTTCACTAAATCACTAAATTTTTTGCTCAAAGAATATCAATAATAATATTTAAAGAATTCTCTCTACAAATGGATTATTTTTATTTCAATGCTCGCATTTCTCCACATTTTTTAATGATCTCAATGTTATTCCTATCGATTTGATGACAGTCTTTCATATAATGATCACTGGCTTAGACTAAGTTATAAAAACTAAAACTAAATGGATACTTTGCTTAATACTAATTTAGTTTTATTCGCATTTCGTTCTCTTTTTAATACTTTTCTTTGGATTTATTCAATAGAAGACTAAAATCTGCAAAACTTATACTCAAATCATTCGCATTTTGGATGATATCAAACAATTTATTATCTGAAACTTGATTTCTTTGCTCTACAAAAATGAACAAAAATGCGTTCATTTCTCTTATATTCATAGGAAAGGGATGGAAATCAGTGAATTTGAAAGAAAACAAAATAAACTTGATATATGTATCTATTGATTATCAGAAAACAATACTATCTGTCAAAACTGGCCATTAAGTATTAACTAGGTTAAATATTGTTTGTTTGCCTATTCATTGATTAATTATGAAAACAATACAAAGAAATGATTAAATAAATGTTGAACTCATCAAATAAATAGTTAAATTAAAGTAACCTAGTTTATTTATTTATCGGCTTAATTCCGTTTCAAAGTCCTTTACGTAATTGTAGTCATTCGGGAAGTCTTTGTCGCGATTTTCAATTAAATTAATGTTTTTATCACAAAAATACAATGAAAACCGAAATAAAAAATCTTCAAAAAAAGTTAAGAACGTAATCAAAAGTAAATTCCTGTGGCTTCGGTTCATTCCGGGCCATTTGACTCATGAAATGCTAAAATTATTATCCCTTTTATTTTGAGAGCTCACAACGAAATTGTCTTCTCTTCTAAGGTTTAGATACAAAGACAATACTAGGCTTAGAATTTGTGCGACGGATATAAGACCACTAATATCTCATATCACACAAAAAAATTAATTATCTATTTTGAGAAAAAGTAAGACTTTATATATAATGAACACATTTTTACTTAAATTGAAAACATATTAAGAAGAGTGACATCAGTTTAGTGACAGTATAACGAAATGACGTTATCTTATATTTGATGGCAAACACAGTATTATCAACAAAACACTTCTGAGACCCGAAATTGATGTTAATATTGAAATTGCAAACTATTGATCACATTTGCGATAGAAATCCAATACAGAGATAGGATTCACATTCAATCAAATTAAAGGATAACTTATTTTTGGCTTCAATTCAAATCGATTCTCATTTTAACGAATAATATCTCAAAGAATATCTTAAAATCCGAATAAATGGTAAGTATTTCTGAATTGGTCTCAAAAGCTTTTCAGTATTTTATTGGTCTATACTTTCTCTGCAAATGATTATAATTTTGTCTTTTCTTAAAAATTGCGATAAATTCCGATCCAAAAAAATCTGTAAATCCTTTACTCCTTTTGATTATTATCTCAAAGAGTTAATTATTTATCAATAAAATTGGTATAATTTTTACCAATTCATTGATATTAAAATCAATTAGGAAGGGAAAGACAACTGACCTGGTTAATTATAATAATATCCGGTTGGCTTTTGTAGAGAAAAGTTTGTGACACTTTGTTGAGATCAAAGTCATCAAAAGAATCTGAAGAATTGAATCAAATGTTTGTAACGGAGTTTAAAAGTGTTTTCAGAATCAATAGTTTGTAAAAGAATTGGACAATAAATTACCTCTTTTTGTAAGGAAAAGGCACTTATCACTGTTGTTGTGCTGTTCTAACAAACTTGTATCAAAAGCACAGCCGCCTTCCACTGTTGTCGACGCAGATATACAGAAGGGTCGCTCTTCTGTCGCACTATTAGCTGAAGAGATATCTTTTGAATTCTGTGAATTGCCGTTCTTCTCAACCACTTGTGCTGTCCTTCGCTTTCTATAACAACAAATCACAACTGACGACAATGTGAGCAAAAATAGCGCCGAAACAGAAACAATGGCCGAGAGTTCAATCATTTGTTCGGTTATTATTTGATTATTATATCCGAGTTTCTGTTCGTCGGCCGAACCCAACACTGTCTCTAACTTTGGTTTAGAAATCTGGGACAGAGTTCTGACGCTCACAAAGTCTCTGCTCATTAGACTCTCTCCCAGTCTATTGATCGAAGATATACTGAATTGATATTCAGTGTCCGGTTCTAAGTTTGTTATCAAAATTTCATTTAAGGTATTGTTCACAACAATGTGTTTGTATTGAGGAGAGGGTTCGACGTTGGCTGCAATAACTTTCCAATATCTGATGCGAAAACTTTGTTCATAACCCGAATCGAAGCCTGGATTCCAAGCAATCAAAACGGAATTTCGACTGACATTTATTGGTCGCAAATTTGTTGGCGATTCGGGAAAATCTATATATAATACAATAAATCATAAGATTATGTTATTTACAAAAAAAGAGTCAAACAAATGACAAAAAAGAGATGAAATAAAAGGAGAAACAAAACATATTTTCTTTCTTTTTACAATTCGCTCCGACATCGCGACTCTTAGTAATTTGGGCCAAAAAAGAATATATCGGGAATATTGGGCTCACTTTTCTTAACCAATTGGAACAGCACTTCATCGCTTCCCAACTCATTATAAGCCAAACACTTATATGACTTGAAATCCTTTTGATTCAATTTGTTTATGATAAGTTCGGATTTGAACATGTTAGATTTTTCGTCTACACTCTCATTGGTTATCGAATACTTGTTATTAGAGACAATGTCTCCGGCATTGGAGGACCAGTTGAAGTAAACACCGGGAAAGGCATTCGCCAAACAAACAAACCTAATATCAGACATTTGTTGGATATCTGCGGCTATTTTCAAATTATTGGTCAAAATCTTTGGCTTAAACCTGACGTTTACTAAAATATGTTTACTCTCTCCTAACGTATAGCAAGTGTAGAGACCGGCGTCCGTCTGAGAAATATTGTAAATAATAAGGACAGATATCTGATAAACGAAGCGCTGGATAGAGGTCTGGCGCTCTTCCTGAAGCTTAGCTCTGAACCAATCGATATTGTCATTGGTTTGAGTTATATCTTCTTTTTTCCATTTGACTTTTGCCACTGGATTTGAGTCCACTTTACAGTGTAATTGAAAATAAGAGTCTCCTTCACGCGGCACAGGCCTGTCATGTTGTGTCACAATTTTAAGGCTGACAATAGCAGCCGGATCTGCATTTAAATATGAAATTTGAGGATAAACTCTGCTTTTTCTCTCGACATAAGGACTTGAAAGAGAAGAAAAAGTAATTTATTTCTCGACTTACAAAATACATTGAGACGCAGGAAAGCAGTCGAGTCTCCGATTTTGTTGGAAGCGTTGCAAACATATAATCCGGAGTCGGCTCGGGATACATTACTTATATAAAGCACTGATCCCTTCGCCCGCACTGAGCCCTTGACTGTGAGGTCTTCCCATTGTTCTGATCTATCCGACGATAAAGAGATGAGATCATTGCGCCCAATGTGACCGCCATTCGACGCAAACTTCTTAAACCGTTTCCATTGATATCTATCGACTGAGGGATTTGCTTTGGCGGAGAGATTGACCACTTTGTTCTCAAATTCATTGAGATCCAGGTGCGACTCCAATCCATCGAACTCAGGCTTAACTTAATATTTGAAACATCAAAATAAGTCCCAAAAACGCATTTAATATATAATAAGAAAATTTTTACTAAAAATCAATAAGAGTTAGACTTTTAGTGATGTCCTTTCACTTACAATAGACAGCCAGTACTTCATCCGCTCTGACCACTCCTTCGTTACACAAATTGAGATCAAACGAGAGAAAAGAGGAAACAGAATATCATTGAATATAATATCGGGAATAAGACTTTTATCTCTATTTCTAAGCATTTAATATAAAGACTCGAAGAACAAAACCAACTGATCTCACCTTCAGATACGACAGGATTTGTTGCTAAACATGTTATAACGCTCTCATTATCTTCAATTGAGGCCACAATTGTCGCGAAAGCTTTAGTTATTTTGGCCGACGAGTGTTTCTCATCATTTTGAACATCACTATTATTTGTCTCAATCAATGAATGATCTACCAAGTTTCTCCCATTTTTCAGCAATGTAATCACAGCGCCCGGATTGCTAGGACTGGTATGACATTCAATTGTGACCTTTTTTGCCGAGAAAGATAACCAAATTATAATTTTAATAAATAGATTAAATAATTTAATGATACGATTAAAATGCGAACAATTAATTGCTTTTGTGTTTTGGTATTCGGTTTAATGAGTCAAACAATGAATGATTGAGTCATTGAGAGAGACATCACATTAACTATAAGTTATGCGGAGTTGTATTGTATGTAATCATTAAGATATCATCAGTGAAAATATGTTTCCACTAATACTAAACAAACAGAATTGAGTTCATGTCCACAACAAATCCATACAAACGGTTCGCCCTATTTATGTCTGTGCCGCAGAAGAAACGCATCGTTTTATTTGGTGATTAAGATTAAAAGCAGGGAATCGGAAAAAATGCATTCAAACACAAGAAAAAACATTGGCCTCGGATCGTAAACAGAGTATATCCACAATCATTACAATAATAGTCGGATATATTGTCCGAAAGTTGACTTCATTAGTGTCGATGCGATGACTGAATTTGTGATTAGGTATGGCCTCACAAATCAAGATATTCTCTATTCTAATGAATAAATCGGGAGAAGACTAGAATGAAAAATATCGATCCCTTTGTCTGAAATGTCTGAAAATGTGCACAATTTATGATAATTTCTGATATCGAGTCTGAGCTCCGAATTCGCAAATTAAAAGTCACATAAAGTTTAACATAGTTTTCATATTACTTTAGTTAACATAAAATAGTTATTTCAGTCTTTGAATCATTCATTAAAGTAGTGATATTTGGAAAAGAGTTGGAGAGGGAGTACTCACCGTATCGTTTGCTTTAATAAATGGTGGAAACACAATGAAGACATGTTTTGGTGGATCTAATGGTTGCAAAAGTATGTTAAATAAGAGTTTATTTATCAGAAAACCATTGTCTGGCAACGGATCAAATCAAACGAGTCTTTGGAAGGGGTCTATCACTTAGCGATGCATAAAAATTGAAGTCAAAGGCAAGCGATGGCGTGTTTTCTATGTACTCTCTTTTTATGATAACTGCTTCCGAGTGTCAGCCCTGCCATACCATTAATCATTTAAGTCGATAAGGTTTTTATATCAGCGCTCAGTGCCATACATAAAGTGCCAAACAATAGAAAAAAAGAAATGAGAATCAAAATACTGGTCTTTGGCGTGAATAGAGTCAATACAGTGCACAGCACTGTATCCATTAGTTCCTCATTCCTCGACATATTATAGCCCTCATTGGAACAGCAGGTATACATAAGAGGGTTGTCTGACACTTAACTGACTTTTGAGAGAAAAAAGGCACAAATTCTTTCTTTTGATTAAATAAATTGCAAGACTTGTCTCCAATGATCTCATCTCACAATTTAAGGCAATCTATTTTCTGTCCGATCCTTAGTTTAAATGCCATTTCACAGCAACTGATCGAAGAGTAAAACTGATTCTAACGACTGAATCATATAATCGATATCTTCAGTAGCGGGTCATCATTGCTATGCAAACAGCGAACCACTAGTGCTCAGCACTTGTTATTTCCCTCATATATCTTATGAAAGACCATATATTTTAGTTCTAATAAATAATAGACTCAATAAATCTCAATAATAATTACTCCAAACAGTTATTACGAAACGGACTCACAATAAACGATTAGTTTGAATGCAATTTCGTAGGGAATGTCCAGCGCCGGGTGCAGAACACGACATTTGAATGTCTGGCCATTATCTTTCGGCTCGGGTCTAATCACAAGTTCGGACGACACACCACTTCCTGTGAGTGATGAGATGGCGCTAATCTAATGCACATCAAAGCAATTAATCACTTGAGACAGAATGTGGTCCGCATAGAAATGTCTGCTATTAAGCCACACATACTTCACGATTGTCAGCGTTGAGCCAAACCAACTCTGGCCGCGGATTACCCGAATAGGTCACACATTTGCATTTGACTATATTTCCAGACACTACTGAAACCAACGAATCTTTGATTCCCAAAAGAGTTGGAAAATCCGGTGCGTCTGCAGAACCAATGTTTGTATTAAAGTCAGTCATAAATCATATCTGCTTTCAATGCAAAAGAACGGAAAAGTTATCACTTTTTTTTCAAATACAATACTATTCTAAAGGACTGAATGGAAGCACTCATTCATACATTCACTCATACTTTCTATTAGTTTATATCGTATACAATACTAAACAAACTCAAACAGCACTGTAACAGAAAACTTACAGAACACAGAATAACACTGGTCTGCACTGTAAAACTCAGTTTACTTACATATAACGTTGACTTTATGAAGGGCTGATACGCTCTCCTCTTTAAGTGCAGACGTATATCCTTTGCCACAACATTGAATAAAGTAATGTTTAATCCAAATTAGTTTTCATTGATTATCGTTTAATAAACTATTGTTTCCATAAATTTAATTACTGTCCAAACAATTCCATCCGATTTCATTAGACTCCGAATCAAAATTCAAGTGCTTTCAAAACATTGCTTTAATCGCAAGTTTTAATAAATTCAAAAGAAAAACTAATTGATCCGAGGCTAATGTTCATTCATACTTGAAAGCACCCGAGACCTTTGGGAAACCTTAATAAGACAGTTCTTATAATAATCTTAAACCTCATTAAATATCATCGAATGAATAATGAATTGTCTAAATATTTATGATTTCCTCGCAATTCAAGCAAAATGTAAAGTAATGTCATTTATTTGCTGTCAATTATTTTTAATTCTGTGTCTGAAATGGTTTTCTATTAAATTCATTGAATGCCAATAATTGGATTTGTTTGCAAAAAATGGTGAATTTAAATACCTGTGCACTTAAATAATTTAGTGTTTGGCTCTCTTTGTGTTATAGTGAACGTCAGATTAGAGACAACAACCCAGGTGGTTCTGTCTTTTCTTATTGCTTCCATGTGTTCATCACCTGAAGTGATCTCATTTCCATCCAAAAACCACTTTAATTTAGTTTCGAACGGTGGCGGAGATGCCGGATATGCCGTGCATTTCAGATTAATGGCTGTGCCTGTTATTAAAAGAAGGTATTTAATCGGTTCCTTCATGAGAAGAAAAATGGGCTAGATCAAATCACATGATGTTACATGTGTTAGAATAATTCTTCATAATAAAGCAATATGAACATGGTGGTTCATCATTTTAATCTAAACTTAACTAATTTCTAAAGAGCTGTTAATTTTTGAATACAGTTAGAACCTAGAACAATTTGGAATTGAATTTTGAATTTGAAATAAATGATCTGAAGTATTCTCAATTGTTTATAATAAATTTTGTCTTTCATTATGATGTTCTCAAAGATGAGTTGAAAGTAAAAGTGAATTAAATGGTGAGAAATACCTTTGGGCTCAAGTAATGGCACTTCATTTGGACCGTCAATAGATATCTTTGTCGGGAGAACTGAAAAGAAGATAATATTAGTGAATACTTTTTCGACAACTGACGAAAACCGATGACAACCAGCAAAAAATTGTTAAAAAATAAAAAAATACAAATTAACCTAACCTAACCCAACCCAACCTAACCCAACCTAACCTAACATAACAACTTTTTAAATCTACCATAATATATTTTATCTAATAATTAAATATAATATTTTAGATTAAATGAGTAAGGTTAGTTTATCATTTTTATAATATTTTTGACGAAATTTTTGCAGGTTCTGGTAGTTGTCGTCGAAAGAGTAAAAACCGATAATATTTATGTAATCGTAGAAAAGTCTGCAATCGATGTCTACTCACATAAGACACTGAGTGTAACGGTTTGTGTTAATGGGATGGGAGTCAAGAGATTCGATGCCTGACATGTATACTGAGCCAAGTTTTCGGCTGCGGTCACGACAAGAGTCAAAGTGTTAATCACTTCATTTCTATTGCCGATTATATAACTGCGATCCACTTCGACCCCATTCCTGAGCCATATGACACTGGGGGGCGGATAACCATTGGACGAAATGCACTTAAGAGTAAGTTTTTCGTGGAAGTTCACAATATCCCCGTCTTTGTAGCCTTCAATGACGGGAGCGTTGGGCGACTTAAATATATTTATTAATACAGTGGCTCTCATTGGCTTTGACAGACCCGGATGTTCGGCCACACACTTGTATTCTTCTTCAGATTTAGGGTAAAGTGTGAGAAAACTGTCGATTGTATAGAGAATGTGTCGGTTATTGACCAGTGATTTGTTAACAAAAGTCTTGGCCGCCTCTGAAACGTATAAAACATAACAAAAGTGAGTCTTTAGTCCAACAAAAATCTATTTAGAGTTCATTCGCTTTCTTCAGCTCTACTTTATTTACCGGACAATAATTCTGTGTTTTTGCGAAACCATTTCAACTTTGGCGGAGGTTTTGAAGGCGATGCCGAACAAATCAATACTATTTTCTCCCCCTCTTTAGCCTCAGCTATAAAAATATTCGATGAATGAGAACCAGAAGAATGCGTTGGATTTGAGCCTTCAATTGATTTCGAGCCATTAATTGTGAGAGATTTCGGTGGAACTGGTATTCGACAAAAGCGACAAAATATAAGTCAATATTAAATTAATAGGTTTGGGATTCATATGAAAAGAGGAACCAACTCTTGGATTCACTGAATAAATATTACATTTACTGAATCTCATGAATACTTTTGTTTCGGTTTGAAATCCTCGCAAAATATTAGTATAATTCACAACATTTGATGAATAAATCAATTCTCGCATTGGATGTCAATATACGGCTTCCTATTTGCAAACTAATTATTTTTGAACACACAATGAATACAATGATTAGAATACTTTTCATATAATCAGTGAATAAACTCTTATATCCTATTGTTTTGAATGGCTTTCACTTAATTATGAGACCAAACAATAGCCATTTAATGAGACAGTAATGAAATTTTATTAATTCATTAAACTGTAAAACTTTTCGCATCCGATTACAAATTGAAGACAATTATAATTATTATTATTATTATTATCCCTTTCACTAACAAATTACTCACAAAAATGTGACATTTTTTTGCCTCTTCAACATTCAGAGCAAAGGAATGCAAAAAGATTTTCTCATCAAATTCTTTGGGTACTAATG
>JAQIYB010000069.1:0-18055 GCA_034699325.1 Oribatida sp. Gr-Ori-00743 | reverse complement strand
AAATATCAATAAAGTTACCAAGATTCAAACTAATCAAACAATTGATAGGAAAGTCGCCGAAAACGCCGTTCAATTGTCAGCAATGAAAATAGATTTGAATTTCGACAACAAATCCATTAATTTAGAGTCAATCGGAAGGAGTTGTCATAAATGGCAAACTTACCATTGAATTGAGTGTTTGCGATGGCATTCATAGCAAATTCAGATATAACCGCATCTCTTTTGGTTTGAGCCAATCCTAATAACTTGAGATGAGTTGTGCTGGATTGTATCTTCTGTCCCGAAGCGATGGCATCGTCTGAATCTTCATTTACAGAGTAATCGAATGGGTATTCATCCAAAACAATGTAATCGTTGTTCTCATTCTGACCGAAGACATTGTATTTTCGCCAAATAAATTGACTCAAATATCCGACACTAATGACAATTAAAATTGATTTTAACTTCACTTTTGTGGAAATATTTGAAAGACCTGGCTATCGCTGGCACCGTCCCAATTATAGTATAAAAGGTCTTAGACCTCGACAATTTCATATTCACAAATTCTGATCCAGAATTAAGTTAAGTTAAGACATGTATTTTCTCGATATCTCGGACATGTCCTCAGGACAGGACAGTACAGTACAGTCTTAGATTTGATAAGCAACTCAACAAATGTCAAAAGATTTTGCGGACTAAAAGTATTTGAGTTCCTTATCCTCTGTTTCAATGTTTTCTACATTTTTCAAAAATAAACTCTAAAATTGTTTTCACAATTAAAAAACATTTGTAATAATCTATTATTTCAAGAAATAATCTACACTTGACTTCACTAAACTACTTCTTGTAAAAGGTTTGTTACCTTCAGTTACTTACTTATAGGACACGTCGGAGATATGGAGAAAATGCGGTCAAATCATTAAAATCATTTAAATGGTGATATTTGGCGGTCAATGAGTGACAAACAGCTGATCAGTGATCACAACATTCGTTGTTTTCATTACTGTTTTGAAAACGTTTGGAAAATCCCTTAAAATTCTGTTTACAAACAAAACCCAAAATTATTGCGAAAAAAACATTAGATTTTTGTTTGCTTTTAATTTAATCGATAAATAATTTATTTTTAATTTTGAAACCAGAAAAATGTCTTCTGTGACCAATTTGGTCACTAGGTTTCGTGGATGTTTGACGGGAGGACTAATGGGTGACTGTTTCGGCGCTCCCTTTGAAATGGATGGTAAAAGTATAAGTTCGACCGTTTTATTCAGTTTTCTGAACAAAAAATTAGAAGAAAGTAACAAAAGTGAGTCAATTAATTGCAATGACATTGAATTAAAGATCATTTGGTGGCAGCGATTCAGGTGTTGCCGTACACCGACGACTCTGCAATGGCTAAATCGGTGGCCGAATCTCTTATTCAAATGAAAGGTTTTAACGCCAAAGATATGGCCAAAAGGTTTACATTGGAATACTATAGAGAACCGAAGAGGGGTTACGGCGGTAATGTTACTGATGTATTTGTCAAGCTCAAACTCTCAAACTATGAGCACCCATTCGAACCGGCGCGCAACCAATTCCGTGGTAGTGGTTCCTATGGCAATGGGGGTGCAATGAGGACAGGTCCTGTTCCGCTGTTTGGCTTCCACTTATCAGATGAAGAGTTGGCCAAATTGGCGATCAATTGCGCAAAAATAACTCATTCAAATCGGAACGGATATAACGGCGCCGTTCTTCAAAGTTTTGCTATTCGAGAGGCTCTAAGAACAAACACCTCTCCAAATGACCACTCCTTTGATGTCAAACTATTTCTCAGTTCATTAATTGAAAAATTTAAGAAAATCGAATCAATAGATTTCGATAATGAAATGGATTCTAACGATAATTCCGATCCCATCGACACTCCTTTTACCACAAAATTAAAGAAAATTGAAGAAATGTTTTCCGATGAGTCAAAGATAGAGGACATCTCTTCTGATAGAGTGGCATATATTCTGGGGAACGACGTCTCTGCACTGAAGTCTGTTCCATCGGCGATATACTCGGCTCTAAGAAGTCAGAAACCAATCGATAGCTTTCCAACGGATAACCCATTTATGAGAACATTATATTTTTCAATATCTTTGGGCGGAGACACCGATACCATAGCGTGTATGGCCTGTAGTATAGCCGGTGCTCTCTATGGATATGATTTGATTCCTAAGCCTTTGCGAAAGTATTGCGAAGATATCGATATATTTGAGAAATATTCGGACGATTTGAGTGAATTTGTCAAAAATCAAAGCCATTAACTTTTAATACATAAAACCCCTTATGATTACAACCGAAAGACATTTGATTCTTGCAATTATTAAATGTCATTAAAAATTTTAATCATTATTTTTAAACAATTTATAAACGAGTGTTTGAACGGAAGTCAATCCAATTGTTTGTTTCTTTGTGTGTGAGCCCAGGTTTGTCTCAATTTCTGTAACTGTTTGAAACTGTCCTGGATTATACTCTTGACTAAATGGAGCTCCGCTTTTGTCGCGTTGTTTAAAGTCACGTCTCCGATGAACAGTTGCGACGGATCTTTGTGTTGGGCCACTCGGAACAGTTGGTGAGCACTGAGTCGAAGAATAGCTTCTCTTCTCTCAATGAGTTCGGAACAATTGACGGAACAATTGAACTGTTGTTCCAATAGTTTGAGTATTTCTCTCCAGTGATTGTCCGGCATTTCAATCAGTCTTTCGCTTTCATTTGTTTGTTGTTCTGTCAATTGTGGCAAAGATTGGATCCATTCTGGGACTCGAATCGTGCATTTGTGCTGTCGGTGCAAATTGAATGCCAACCAAAGCGGAACTCGAATCGGAATCGATGGACGGAAAGGCCCGAAGTCGCCACTAATTAGATTCAACTGTTTGTTGTATTTGAATAACGGAATTATTTCAATCAACTCGTCTTCGGCTAAGAATTCACAAAATTCCATATTTTAGACAATTTTATGCCACAAAACAATTGATTTAAAGACTATTCACTGGATTAAAGTTCAAAGAAAATGATGGACTCATTGAATAACTCCCGCTTTTGCTTCTCATTTATAAACAACGTAAACGTATTTCTTTAAAATCGATCCCAAACTTCAAAACTATGTTTTCTTCACTTTTTGATCACTCGATTGCTTTGAAAGCTTTACGTATTAAATGAACGAATCGTTTAAAGTATTCAATGTTTTGATCACAAAAAACTCTCAAAGATTTAAGTTATTTAATGATTGCCTTTAAATTAATTTAAATTAAAGTGAATTTTATTTAAATTTGTTAAAAACAAGTCTAAAAAGTTCTGAGAAATGTCGAATAATGGCGACACTGAGAACAATGGGTTGTCATCGATGGACAAGACTTTGTGGTTTGAATTTTTACTTCAGCCGAAACTTCTTGATTCCCATTTGCAGAATAAAAATTCGAGTCCACAACCATTTGAATTGATTACACAATTGTTGACCAATGCGTTGACCATTTCGACCGCCTCTTTGTCGGGTTTGAACACTCCTAACAACAATACAAATGGTGCCGAAGAACAGAATGGTTTCGCTGTCGCACAGCAGACAACAGTCGAAAATATTAAGAGAATAATGGATTCTAAGAAAAGTATTGCCATTAGATATCTGTCGTTCAAAATAATGGCTCATTTGAATTGGGATTTGAGTCAATTGGAGGTAAATCTTCCGCCGACACAACAAGACTTTCTTCTGAGTGAGTTTATCCTTTACTGCGACATTAAGGAGGCGCCCACTTCTTGCAAACTGTTTGCTCACATTCTCTATTATCGATGGATTTTGCGATATATATTGAAATCAAATTATCCGATGAGAGCACCCAAAGGACCTCTAATTCCTCTTACTCTTCAGCAACAAATAGATCCCTGTTTTGTGTCGAATGAAGCTCTGGATTGTCTAATGAAGAAACTTCAGGAACAGTATGCGATCGCCGTCTCAGACCTCGAAAAAGTAGTGATTGAGAAACAAAAAGGCAATAGAGTTGAGGTTTGGATGCCTTCCTTCCAATGTTTTGACAACTCTTCGGGAAATGATTTTATGTGTGATTGGAACAAATCGGTCAGAATTGACATCAATGATGTTATGGATGACATTCTCTATGACATCGGCTGCTGGTTCTTCTTCCGTGAAGACTATATCAGATCCAATACTTATTTCGAATCGATTTCAATGAATAAAAGAAATTCATTCAATCATTTGAATGGATATTTGTCTGCCACTCGTGATCTCATATCTGATCCACAGATTAAAGTAATTGACATCGAAGTCATTGATTTTGAAAAACAGGCAAAAGATTTCATTGAAAAATTAATGAGTGGACACACCTCTGACATCACAATTCTAGAGACTGTAGACGTCATTGAAGTCAAGAAATATCTTGAAAATGTTTTTAATAAATGTGTGGACAAAAGACAAAGGAATCGACTCTTAAGGCTCACCAAATACCTGTCCAATAGAATCAAAGGTTTGAACGAACACTTGAATAAAACGTTGTTTTCCAGTGTTGACAAAAAAATCCCCGAAATTGTGATCGGAGACGACGAGAGCGACACTGAGATGTTTGAAGAGGGAGAGATTGATGGCGACGAAGAACCCATAATAAAAGACCCCGAACTTCTTCTATTAGAAGCAACAGATCCGGAAATAATTCAAAATCTTGTCTGTAAGACTCAAAAGCATCCGCTAATGATTAACAGCAAATGGGGTCTACCGTTGTGTCAGGGAAAGCATTTGAAGCACTTATCGCAATCCCAATACGATAAATGTCATTTAATTCTGGCCAAAGCTAATCAACTTAGAAGTGCTAATCTTCTAATCGAGGCGCGTGTCCTCTATCTATCACTTTTGGAGGATATTCAGGCGTCGTTACCACAATTGGCTGATGTTATTCGATGGGAACTCTTGAGAACGGATTTAGAATATCATTTCCATAGCAATGATGTCGACGAACGACAAACCAATGATTTGATCGCTAAATGCAATCAAATTCTCCGATCAATTAATAAGAAAAACACAGAAATATCCACAGAATTCGCGGATCTGACTGAACTCTGCTGTATATTCCTCTTAGAGTCGTGTCCGCTAACACTCAAAGATTTCTTCGATAGTTCTGTTGCAGTACTGAAGTTCTCTTCGTGTCTGAGTTGGTTAGCACTGGACTCCTCTTCCAATGCGAGTGCAAACAAAGCAAAAGAATTGTGGGAAATGTTAATTAACTATTTTGTAGACCCGAGTCTTGCTGTCAAGAGGACCGTCACATCTTTGCCTCCCCTCACATTTGCTAACTCTTTGGTTAGTTTTGTGTCCAAATTCAAAGACATAAATTTGATTTCTATAATGATTTCGTGTTTATCCAAAATTCATAATATAATTCGAGATAATTCCAGTCAAGAACTGACAATAGGAACCCAATTCGCACCGCTATGGCCGTCCTCTGTTGTCCAGTCGTTGAGCTCCACATTAGACTCAAACAGCGTTTCTTCGGCTCTCAATCAACTTTTAGATGAATTTCTGAGTCAAAAACCAAATGAATTATATTTACTGAAAGTAAAGGCAGAGTTGTCTCTAATCGACAGTCTCTACGCCCACGCAATCAAATACTTTACTCTTATTCTTATCATCAAAACAAAGTTTTTCACGTCTTTTAGTTATTTGTATTCAGAAGAGGACTCAATAATTCATCGAATGATACAGTGCTGCGTCCGTCTGGGCTGTCACACACAGGCAGCTCTCTTACATCAGTTAACCCGCGAACCCAACTACGCCCTGGCATTCAAAGCTCTTTCGGAGCGTAATTGCAACGATTCATGCGATGACTTATATGAGTGCATTTGGGACACAACTCTACTCGAGTTTCTCATTAATTTACACCACAGAAGAGGTGAAGTCGAGCGCAAGACTAAGGCTATTCAATTGATGGGTCAGTTGGAACTCAATGCCAACAACAGTGAACCCGTTCTTAAAGAAGGGTCAGATATAAGACGAGGCCGTCTTCTGAGGGTTTTCGCCCGAACTTATCTTTGAATTAACTATTTTTCTGAATTATTTTTCAATCATTGAATTGATTTTATTTTTTGTATTTAATCATAATTTCTATGAATTACTTATTCTTTGAATTATTTGTTTATTTGTTTCATATTCTCATTCAAACTTCAATTTCGAAAAGTATTGCATTAATTATTCTGAGCTTTATTTTTGAATAATAAGAATTGTATTCTTTATTTGAGTTTTAAATTAAAATTTAATTTATTTCAAATTTAATTTGAAGTTTCAATATATTCATCGAAGAGGACACCCGGTTAGTGATACCTTTCCCTTGTAAGCAATTTCGTTGCCTTCATTTATTGAGAGGACAAACAATTTTTCTGTGGAGAGGGGGTGCCTGTCATAAAAGGTAAATACAGTATATTGTGAACAAAGGTTCAAGAAAAATGACTTACCAGTGCCCAAAAGTACAGCCCCTGTCAATAGTGGTGTCGTAATAATGGCATTTATCAGTGATTCTTATCGAAGGAATGTATTCATAAATGTCTAGTTTTGAGCATAACTTAAGCAAGATTATTATTCCCAAAAATCCAGACGTCGGAGGATTCTTAGGAATATCTATTCTGGATGTGCTTTGAAGAACATCCCAAGAATTCCATATGATTTTCGGGTCTAAAATGGCAAAAGTTTCGTTGGGAAAAGAGTTGACTACTCTTTGGTAGGATTTAAAAAAGGTTTGGCTTTTATTAAACCATTTGTTGTACTCTTGATTATAGTCAGAGGCGTCCCAAACAAACTTTACTCCATTTCTGTATAAATCGGAGGAACTTATGTTAAACTTATCGTTCAATAAGATCTGTGAATTAAGTAAACGAATTGAGGTCTTTGATCCGACATCTTCTTCATAGGTAATTGTGGGCGCATTATTGAATCGCATGACAATGTCGTGCGAATCGATTTCTTGGCCTAACTTCGACCCAATTAAAGAACCAGAGTTTGACACAATCGCACAGATAATTGGTGTCAAATCACTCTTGTCTTCAATTTTAAAGATGTCATTTAATTCTTGGACATCGAAAACGAAATTGGAATCCGAACCGAGTTTTGTGAAGAAAGAGAGGGGAATATCACACAACCTCTCAATATTAGGAACCATTGAATTCTTTTTGCCTCCAAATCGCACGTTATATGAGTTGTTATAAACGGTTCGAGTCTTCAAATACTTTGAGAGATCAAATTCAGATCGCCTTAACTTTACAGTCAAACTATTTTTATGGAAAAACTCAATGAATTGATCCGACACATTCGGATTTTTGGCCAAAAAAGTAGCAAGGTCATCATGAATTAACTTGCGATCAATTAATGGAACATCAAATTCATGTTTATCTGGTTTTGAATTTGGAGTTTTCAATATATTCGAAAGGATTAGAAGTATAAAAATCAAAATACTTATAAGTATCAAGGTGAAAAACATGCATAAAGAATACCCTAATAAACCCATTATTAATTGATAATATGATTCTCTAATAGGAACTAATCAGAGAAAGTGTTAAAAATATGATCACTTAATGAAATCCAAAATGAAGATCAAGAATATTCTGAAGCTGAGGATCAGATCTTTGGTTGCTTTGGTTACTGAAGAGGCAAATAATTTCTGCTTTAGTTTTGTTGGCATTTATTGAAACGTCCCTTAAGTTTGAGTGAAACTCAATTTCGTCAATAAATAAGTATTTGTCTTAAAATCGGTTTAATTTTTGTATATTTTTATAAATAAATTTTAATATTTGTGAAAATCAATTGGTTTATGAAAAGATGTATAATCAGAACAATTTGTGGCCAACGATATCGCCATTAGGTCCGTACGGTTACGCCACTCGGCCTCCAAATCCAATGCCAACCAATTCTAATGTTTTTCAACAAAATATGAATCAATTGTCGTATTATAACCCAAACCCGGGATTTGGTCAACAATTGAATAGTGGTTACAACTATTATGTGTCGCCAATCATCACTCAGTCAAACCAAACCATTGGTTATCCATATTTGACTTCAAACCAATCGTTTTTGGGCAACACATCCACTCAAAGCTATCCCTCTTCTAATTTAAGACCGATTCCAACGGTGACCACAATTCAGACAACAGATTATAATACTCCTAACAATGGAGACAATAAGTGGTTAGAATTGTTGAATGACTCGCAAAAGCAAGTGTTGGATCAGCTCAACAAAGAGACCGAAGCCTTTGAACAACAGTTCAAAAATTGGGAAAAAGACTTTGAAAACTGGAAACAAGTGAATCGTTGCCATCCGGACAGTAGTGCCTATCAGTTGTATAGCAATCAATGGCAGGAATGGCGACAAAAACTTTTAGAAAGACAGCAACTGATGAAAGATCTAAGAACTCGAACTCTTCAGCAGTTGTACATTCAGGTCAAACCACAAATCACTGAGTTGTCATTTCGACCTCCACTGCCGCCACTACCTCCACCTCCAGAAAAACGAGAAATTCGTCCACCGCTTCCACCTCCAGAACCCAATCCGAGTCCACAAAAAAGAACAGAAAATTATAGAAATGAAAGCAATTTAATAGTGATTTGTGAAGAAATGCAAACAAATGGCTCTAAAAAACTAAAAACGAGTCAAAACTCGAAATCTGAGAACAAAGACATTGAAGTCATTGAAATCGATTGCGAACCGAAAAGATGTGAAAAGAATAAAAGTGCGGAAACTGCTGACCCAACCGCTGTCTCAAAAGCAGCGGAGGCTCTCCTTTTTATTCAGAAACAACAGGAGTTACTCAAAACTCTTGAGAACTTGAAAAGTGTTAAGACAGGGGACAAAGCTAGAGATAAGTGTGGGGACAGTAGTGAAGAGCTTCAAATAATAGAACCAAAACCTTTTGACGTGAAAGACATTGTCACCAAAATGCAAGCAATACGTCCGCCGGAAAATGCGATCGAAGCCAATAAATTTCTGTCGACTTTACCTTCACTTCAAGGCATCGTTTTTCAGCCAAAATCTAATCCACATAATAATAAACAAATCGATTCCAGAGACGGATCTTTTGGTGACATCGATAATCGCCCGCCATTTGCACAAAATAATCGGAATTCATTCCCACAAATGTCTACAATTAGACCTGGATTTCAATCGAATCCAGGGGTGAGTCAGCCTTTGAGAGGTCATCTGTCAAATGATTCAATCAATAGTAGACATCCAATGCCTCGAATTCCCACAATTAATAATAAATCTAATTTCATGCAAACGGATGACAGTCGTTGGAAGAGTCCAAACACTGAACCAAACACGAGCCATGAGGGTCAGCATTACTATCGTGTTAATGAGAAGCCTTCCCCACAGTATTCTAATTGTAAATATTTGGCGCAAACTATAGACTATAATCACAGACATGAAAATAATGATTCGGATCAACGGATAGAGCCTTCAGTTGAAACACCGGTTAAGTGGAGTCCAACAAAAATGGTTAACTTTGCTTCGAGCGGAGTGTCTACTCCTATGAATAACAATTTGTTCCCTCAAACAAATGCGAACCACTCTTTCAATCGGGAAGCGTTCGATGAATTCAGAAATCCAATCAACAGTTCAAATGTGGTACCAAATGAGGAACCGCTTACATATCGTGATATTCGTTACTTCACTCAACCCAAGTCCCGAATTGTTCCAATCGATGACCTCTTGAGGTCTCCGACCCGAGACTTCAGGCCTGAAAATATAGTCATAATTTTGAGAGGATTTCCCGGCTCTGGGAAGACATTCTTTGCTAAACTGATCAAAGAAAAGGAAATGGAGTTCGGAAGTAGTGCTCCGCGAATATTGAGTATTGACGACTACTTTATGGCTGAAATTGAAAGACAAGTAAAAGCACCCGAAACCGGAAAAATGGTTAACACCAAAGAATATGTCTATGAATACGAAAGGGAAATGGAGTCGTGCTATAGGGCCAGCCTTTTGAAAACATACAAAAAGACAGTCGACGACAGACTTTTCTCTTTCATTATCATCGATGCCGTCAATGAGTTGATTGCAGACATCGAAGACTTTTATAGTTATGCCATAAAAAATGATTTCACTGTTTATGTCATTGAAATGGTTTCGACCGACCCTTTGGTTTGTCATAAAAATAATATTCATAACCGAACCTTAGAAGACATAAAATTGATTCATAAGAAATGGCAGACATTACCAGATTTTATGCTTCGACTCGATATTCGGTCCCTTTTACAAAATGCTTCGATTAAAAACGTGGAAATGGAAGTGAATTCCTCTGAAAGTGAGGACACACTCAAAAGAAAAGCTGAAACTGAAGCCACCAAAGAGTTTAAATCATTGCGGGATTCAGAAGATCAAAGTTTTAATGGCGAGACTCCAGTCAGTCGATGGGAACGAATGGAAGCGTCGGAATCGAAATTAGATAAATTGGATTCTTTTAGAATGAAAACTAAGCCCACAATTGAGGAATATCTTCAGGTTTCCGATGATTATGACTTCAGAATTGAAGACAAAAAGAGAAGAGTCCGTTGGGCTGATATCGAAGAGAAGAAAAAGCAAGATCAGATGAGACAGAGAGGGTTTGTCGTCGGTCTCGATTGGCACCAGTATATGGACCCACAACATCCCCAAAGAGTACTCACAGAAACCAAATATTTTTGACGATTTTCTTATAATTTAAGTGATTTTTTAATAATTGCGTCCAATTGTGTGAACACCAGTCCATCGATCAGTGATTTCTTTGCAGATCTCAAAATTGGATCATAAAAAGAATCTCAGCTTCGATTCGAAAGCGGATCCGAACATCAATGAAACGCTACAAACACAGCACAAATATGATGTAATTTAAAGGGAATCCCATTTCCATAAGTTATTCTTCACTTTGAAGAGTTTGGAACTGTTCTCTCACTTTTTAGACCTCATTCGACCATAAATTTGTTAAAATTAACTCACATTTAGTATTATTTGTCGACTCTTTCCGACGTTTAGTTAATTCAATGTTTCATTGGATTAATATTTATAGAAACCATAAAAATTGAATTTTTATTGAATCATTAAAAAAGTATCGCTTATTTTGAGAGAAATTTATTAAAATATCGAATGATTTCTATTTATTTGAATTACGAAAAACAAAATTTTAAAAATATTTGGAGATTTAAGTCGAAAATAGATTTTAATAATGGACTCAAAAGTAGGACTAAATGTTTAGCTCTTCTTCTTTTTCGTCAAAGATTTTGTCAAACCTGAAGCGTTGGAATCGGTGTCAGTGGAGGCGCCCCTACTCTTACGGCGTCCCGAGATTTCATTCTAGTAATAGAAATAAGAGTGAGAAAGGACAATTTATTTGAATTATTTCTCACATCAATAGTTGAGGAGACGGATGGGGTCGAGACAATAGACCTGCGATCGCGAGCTCTAAGCTTGGATTCATTGGTTTGATTGTCGTGTTTTCGGGTCTGATTGAACTCAGCTATCATATCGATTGTGTCCTTTTGCATATCGACAGCCATTTTATGGACGTCGTGGTCCGCGCTGTTAAACATAATGGCGTTTTGGAACATAAGAAGAATATCTCTTTCGTATTCACTAGTCGTCCGAATAACTCCGGTCTCCACTCTCTTCTTAATAGAGTTGAGATCCATCGGGTGTTGGACTATATCTTCGTAACCTTTGGCTTCTGTTTCGGTCACCGGATGTGAAAAAAGCGAAGCATTTTTGTGAGCACTGATTAGCCTCCAATTGACCATGATTGCCTTCTTCCACGTCCTGTACTCTTTCGAATCTTTATCCATATCTTCGGTGCGCACAGACGCGGGACTGTTAGGAACGGTTTCCATTGAGGCGGGAGGCGCCAAACTTTTAGCATCCATTGATTCTTCACTCATTGATGTTTCTGTAGTGTCGTCAACAGAACCGCGTTTCTTAACCGCCTGCGGAGTATTGGCCGCCGATTGGTCGCTAACTTCAGTTGACTCGTCATTCGCGGACTTCGTATCTTTGAGGGCAACTCTTCGAGACCTTCTCATAGCAGTTGGAGTAATAGTAATTGGATTCGGAGTCTTTCGCGTCCGTTTTGTGCTTCTATTAGAAGGCGTTCTTTGATTGGAATCATCTTCAGTTGTGGTCGATGCCGAGTCCATCGGCTCTTCTTTAATACCTGTTTTGTCGATTTCTTTTTGTGGTTTCTCTTCTTCAGAATTTGTGTCAATCATTTCCTGTTTAATTGCAATAATTTCAATATTTTCTTCAGATTTCTTATCTTTAGTCGTTTTATCCGTTTCTTTGACGTTGTCTTTGATTTCTTCAAACTCTGAGTCAGTCTTAGATTTGTTTGTTTTCTCTGCATTTCTGTCAGATTTGTCATTTGTGTCAATTTCTTCTGATATTTTTGATGAAACATTCGTCGGTTCAATGATTTGGATCTCTTCAGTAGATTTTTGACCACTGTTTGGCAGTCTTGAGATTTCAACCGTTGGTTCCATTTTGTCATCGTTTGTCGTTTGGGATACCATTTGTTTGACTTCAACCACATTTGTCTTTTGTTTGTTAGTGTTTGCAGTTTCGGGAGGTTTTGTCACTTTAGATGAATCAACGCTTGTCTTCTGATCGATGTTATCAGAGCTCACAATAGGATTGGTAGCACTGGAATTACTGACCATTGAATTACTTTCTTTCGATTTGTCTTCTGTCGTCTTTTGAGGAGAAGAATGTATTGACGGTCTTCTTGTAATTTGGTTCAAAGGATTCGAGACCTGATTCATCGGTTTCTGTCGAAGACTATTAGAAGATAATCCACTTTTGTTCGGCGATAAAATATTTGGTGTCGAAGGGGTCGGACTCTGAAGTAATGATGTGAGCAGAGGTGAAGTAGAGGGTGAGGTTAGCGCCAGACTTAGTTTGCTTTCAGTTTGATTCTGAGGCGTTGGCTGAGCGCTAGAAGTCTCTGAATCGACCTCTACTTTAAGCGGTTCATTGAGTGGAGATTTGGCCTCACTTTGAGCCAAAGGTGTTTGTGCTGCGGTTGGCGTCACCGGCGTTGAGGGCGTAGTGGGGGTTGGTTTTCGTGGATGAAGAGTACCTTTTCGGCTCATTTGTGCGATCTTTACTTCCCTTTCTTCTAACCATTTCTTGTGTTCGACTTCTCTGTCCTTTTCCTTACTTTCCTTTTCTTTGATTTCACTTAAGATTTCTTGTAATCTCTTTTCGCTCATCTTTTTGTTCTTCAGTGAATCCAAATCTCTTTTGATTTTAGCGATCGTTTCCTTTTCCGTTTGAGTCACACTTTTGAGTTCTTCGATGCGTTGTTTGGTTAGATTCCTGACAATTATGGTTTGCGGCGTCTCTTCTCCCCTTTCGCTCCGTTTTCGTCTGAAATTAATTAATTTTTATTAACTTTAGAAACAAATCATTAAATGATAGCAATGTTTGTTCTCATATCGAAAGTGTGTCTAAATTGGAGACAACCCTTACTTCGGAGTTTCGGTTTCGATCTTTTCGAGTAAGTCGTGGTATTGTATCGCACAATACTTCTGATGGAACCAATCATTCGGTCGATTTGGTTCTGCAAATGCCTTCAGAGGACGACTCACTGAACTCCTGTTTGAGAGACAATCAGTAAATCATTGGATAAAAGTGTTGTCAAACCAGTTCTGATCGCCACTCTTCAGCACACTTGAGGCCAAACATAGCTTTTCCCGCGTCGACCACTCGTCTATCGGAACCACTCGGAGACGACTCTCTGTCAGACAAAAAATTCGTAATCAGATAATTGTTTTGTTATTTGTGTACAAAATCGGTTTCAATACTTAGATTTGTGGCGGAATTTGCGCTCATTTTAGTTATTTTTCAATTAATCCAAAGTTTTTTTTATTTAAAATCTCAAATCTTTTATCGATTTGTTTTCATTCAATCAATTCTTCACTTAATTGATCCAAAAGTAACGTCGAAGACATTTAAGTTGTAATCGGATTTTAAATTAATCATTGTTTCAGTTTTTAATTTCCGACATTTATTACATTAATTTCATTTAAATGAAGCTTGCTTCAAATTTGGTACAAGATACTAATGGTTCAAACTTGTCTAATAAGGATTAGTTAGAATCAAACGGATAGTCCCCACAAATCATAATTTATGCGCACATAAAATGTTAATTTAATAAAATTTAATTGAATCGATAGAAGTAATTGAATGTTGCTAGGTTATATGAAGAATAAAAGCACATTTAATCAATTTATTTATTAATTGTTTGCATTAATTAAATACAACTCAGAGTTATATTCGACTAATTTGAAGGCTTTAATATAAATCCGATGTGGTCTAGTGGCTAGGATATCTGGCTTTCACCCAGAAGGCCCGGGTTCGATTCCCGGCATCGGAGTTATTTTTGCTAAATCAATAAATAAGCGGTTATTATACCACTCATATACCAAATAGTTATAAATTTAATATTTATTTCAATATATAACTGGAAATCATACGAATCTTTGTTCTTAAATATCAATAATATATTTATTGTCTTAAAACTCGTATTTAAATAATTGTTCAAAAATGAAGAATTACCATAAAATAGGACTCAGTTTAAAATCCAATTGAATTTTATATAAATTAAAGTAACGTTCGATAAACTAAAATCACATAAATATAGAAAACCAACGATAAGTATATCGAAAACTCATAAAATTCTTAATATTCGGATAAATACCGCAAAACTCTTATGAATTCAAATGACATTAGATTCGGAAAAATGAGATGAAAAACAAAATCTAAATCCAAATAAACGGCAATAAATCCAAAACATGATTAGAATTCGAATATTAAACAAATTATATCTATTGTTAACGCTTTAAATAAAAGGGTTGAGCCATATATCACTCCTGATGTGGATGTTGTCCCTCATTATTGTTGATCGGATTGATTTCATCGGCGTTGTCGTGAATATTGTATAGTGTTTCGTGACAGAGGGGACAGATATCCTGAACATAAAGCCATTTGCGAAGACATACTCCATGAAAGTAATGATTACACTTGGTGATGCGAGCAGTGGTCAGTTCCTGATAACAAATGGCACAGACGTCATCAAAATTGCGGAGCTGTTCCTCAGATGCCTCTGGCAGTGAATTGATTTTATGAACGGCATGTCTTCTCTTTATGAATGTCTTCCAACCTTTGATTACAATCGTCTCAGTAAAGAAAATTGTGTTCACTATGTCTTTAGACTCACCAGCTTTTGCCTGGAGCCAAATGTTGAAGTAAGCGTGAATACACATCATTAAGGCTCTAATAGTGCCGCCCGACTCAAACAGTAAGATCCAGGCGCCGTTGAAGAAGAGGAATATTCCAAAAATGAATTCAATTGAATTACCGGTCGATCGGATATAATAGACGTAATCATCCAATTTCTCCCACATTTGGGTTCGAAAGGCGTCGATCATAAACAGTGTGTATATTAGAAGAGAAATAATGACCTCAAATATTCAAATCAATTAGACTTATAAACATTGAGATCAGAGGGAACTCACTTTAATGACCACTTCTATACTGAAGGCGGAAACGGCCAAAAGCCACGTCGAGACCGCGTGATGTGTCCACAGATAAAAAAGAAACCAAACGGGGAATGCAATCAGAAATAGACACACAACTAAAGCTCTTCCGTGTCTATTGATTGACATATTTCTGGACGCACTCAATGAAAAGAGGAGAGGACTGACCATATTGTGAATGAAGTGAAGAATTGCAGTAAACAGAAGACATAGATTTCGATAAAGTCTAAGAAATCTTTTTTCGGGTTCCATTCCCGTCAATCCTGTCTGAAGAGCCAGAATGAAGAACAGTATGGCTGATACTGTCCCAATGGAACGGTCTTCTGGGTCTTCAACCAAAAGAAAAGATTGCATAACACATCCAATTTGATGGGAAATTCCCGATAAAACTGATGTCATTCCCAAAACAGCAACAATTGTTTCGCAGCCTCTGACCATTAGTTGCTTAACACTCGTCCAAAAGACCTGACTTTCAAATGTTAGGCCTATTATTCCACTCGAGAGGTAGTGTTTATGAGTGGAGTCTGCTATCAGAAAGACTGCCTGTTCTGTCAAACGGGTTAACCAGAAAACTCGCAAAACCTTAAAAGTAGGCAATAATTAGAAGTTATAGAAAATAAAGGATTATATTTGTAATACTTGTGGCACATGGAGTCTAATCCATTGACTCTCAAGCAAAGTGTAGAGACCGTAATTACGGACAACATTTCGCGACCATTGGATCTCCGCATAAATGGTTAAAACAATTGGTCTAATATTTGACATTAAATTCAAAACTATGTATAAGAAAGCGATTGCGGCCGATATGACGGGAGTGACGGCCAGAAAGACTGACGGAATCGCAGGAATCAAAGATATAATATTTGGAGCGATGAATGAAATGCCGACCAAACGTTTGGGAATCAGATTCTGAGACGTTCTGCTCGCGAAACAAAAACAAATGGCCAGAAATACCTGACAATCGACACAAAGGATTAATTGGTGTAAAAGTTTACAATTTATGAATACCTGAAACATATAATTAGCGACAAATCTGAAGATCGCATTTAAATTGAAAGAAATGAGTTCAAAGGCTAGAGTCGACTCCTTTATACTGAAGACATATTTGTTATACTCTTCATTGCAGACATATGACCACAGAATCACTCCAATTGATGCCAACCACACATAAATTGTTAACAAATGTTGAGTCGAGAGAAGGAATAAAGAGAAGGCCATCACAAAAGCTGAAGACATAAACAAAATTACATTTTCCATCAACTAATCAATTGATTGATACCATGAATATAGATGACAATCCAAACTATTGAGGAAGTACTTATGGCAATGGACTCCTCTTCTTCTTCTAGTTTCAATGGACTGCCATTAGTGGAAGTCATCATAAGTTTCCAATCATTGGAACTCTTGTTTATGTTATCATTAAATAAAACGTTTTGATTATTATTATTATATTTGTTGTCAATTGAGATAAAGTTGTTATTAGTGTTGTTGAAAATGGGCTGAATCTGACCCAAACAGTGGATCAGAATCGAGTCCATTATGAAAATTGGAGGAACTCTTAGGACGACGTCTAATATCGATAGCATTCGTACTCTGAATGACATTTTTGGCCACGGATTCAATCAATTCGCACACATTTAATATATTTTTGTTAATATATTTGACTAATATTTAAGTCCTATACAAATGATTTTCAACTCAACATTGAAATTAATTGTGAAATAAATGGAAATTTATTTAAATTTGGTGTAAATGACAAATAGGAGAAACACATCCGTATATTGACTTTGAACTTAAAACTGAGATTCAATTGCAACGGATAGCAGTGATAATAAACATGGAAGAAATTATTATTTCGTTCAATAAATAATTTTAATTAAAGGTGAACTCAAACCGCTTTTGTTTCTTAAATATCACTTTTAATATGTTTTTTATAAGAAAAAGACTGTGATTTCAAACATCGATTGAATAGTGAAACCCAAACAACAGCTGATTATTAAAACGTTTGCTCTAATGTTAGACACATTTCCGCCAAACATATCGACTGGCGTTCAAAGTCACACATTTGGCGCACAATTTGACCTTTACTTTGCATTTTCTCATTAATTCAATTCTTATCTGACCTTATTGTACAGGGTAATATTTTAGTATTCAAATACTCACTAATTATTCCATTATTGAGGCCATAATCAGAGGATATTATCATTTTATTGGCAAAACGTTTATTAAATTTCTTAATTAATTTCGAAAATAAAAATATACTTAAAAAGAGTTTTATATCAAATTAATTGCTTTTTATTTAAATCAGTCGTCATCTGAAAGGAAGAGTATTTTGACCTCTCCTTCAGAATCACTTTTTTCCACTTTTTTATTAGATGTTCCACTTTTAGTCAGGTCCTCATCACTTCTGAAGGATTCAATTAAGAAGAAGTCGGTCTGATTATCTTTGACGTTTTTATAGATAATCTTGTTTTTGTCAGTCCTTGTCTTTCCTTTATTCACTTGTCTT
>JAQIYB010000068.1:0-18115 GCA_034699325.1 Oribatida sp. Gr-Ori-00743 | reverse complement strand
AACAGTCGAAACAATAGTTTGTAATTAATTTTCTAGAAATCTAAGACTTGGTTCTCCACTATTTGACTAAAATTGATTTGAAATGAAATCAATTCTTAACGAAATCATCGTTTGTTTTGATAATATTTTATCAAAATTTTTGTGACAATTATTTTATCAAAATCTCCAATAAAAACAAATCTATTCAAAGACAACGTAAACAAAAGTGTATTAACTTTTCAAATGTTAAGAATTAATTAATATTTAAACAAAATTTGCTCAGATTTTACTCTAATCAGCGATTTCTGGTTAAAAATAAATAGATTATATGTTGAGACTGATTCATACAACTCATTAATTAGCTTGTTCATTCTCAAGTTTAAAACTTTTCTTTTGTTAAACTCTATGAATGAATGAATGAATGATTGGAAGAAAAACATTTAAATAATACATTAAAAGTTCTTATTTTAAAAGCATTTTTTCACACATTTTATATCAGACTAAACACTAATAAATATTTTAAAATTAATTTGTACTTGGTTAAAATTGTTCTTGTGATATTTCAATTAAATGATCTTGAAGAAAATATAATTTTAAGTGAAAGTAAGAGACGGGAGAATTGATTGGAAGTGAGCGCACACTCAATGATAGTGTTGTAGTCATGTTTGATGTGAAGAGTGAGTGACTCAACAAATAATTTTCAGTTCAATTGCATTCATCACAAAAGCGTTCAGTCATTCAATTGAATCCCAAATAATTGGTTAAACATTTTATTGTGATTTTAATTCATTTGATTATAATTTAATTAATCGTCGATTAAAACAATAATATTGAGTTCTGAAGACAAAAGTCGACAAAATGTCTGATAAGAAACCAAAGTAATGACCACTAAATTGTTTGCCGGCTTTTAGTGACTTATTTACTTTAAATGAGATTTAATTGTTTTGTTAATTACTTTCAGAAGCGCTGATGATTTGGCGACCGCTATATTAAAGACTAAACAAAAGCCAAATCGTCTTCTGGTCGAAGAAGCGGCCAATGATGACAACTCTGTGGTCGCCTTATCTCAGGTAAGTTTTGTTGGACTCACTGACAGTCAAATTGCAACCAAACCTCCGATGCTTTTCAGGCAAAAATGGATGAGTTGCAGCTCTTCAGAGGAGATACCGTTCTTCTTAAAGGCAAGAAAAGACGTGAAACTGTATGTATTGTTCTGTCGGATGAGTCCTGTCCTAACGAAAAGATCCGAATGAATCGTTGCATTCGAAACAATCTTCGCGTCCGTTTGGGAGATGTGGTCAGTGTTCAGCCCTGTCCTGACGTTAAGTATGGCAAACGTATTCATGTACTCCCCATTGACGATACAGTGGAGGGCCTCACTGGCAGTATATTCGATGTTTATCTCAAACCATACTTTCTGGAGGCGTATCGACCCATTCATAAGGGGGACCTCTTTATTGTTAGGGGAGGTATGCGAGCGGTTGAGTTCAAAGTGGTTGAGACAGATCCGTCACCTTTTTGTATTGTGGCGCCCGACACTGTTATTCATTGTGAGGGAGAGCCCGTTAAAAGAGAGGAAGAGGAGGACTCTCTTAACTCTATCGGATACGACGATATCGGTGGGTGTCGTAAGCAATTGGCACAAATAAAAGAGATGGTGGAATTGCCTCTGAGACATCCCAGCCTCTTTAAAGCAATTGGAGTTAAGCCCCCGCGCGGTATCTTACTATATGGACCGCCGGGTACTGGAAAGACCCTAATTGCACGAGCAGTGGCTAATGAAACCGGTGCCTTTTTCTTTCTAATTAATGGTCCGGAAATAATGAGTAAACTGGCCGGGGAGTCCGAAAGCAATCTAAGGAAAGCCTTCGAAGAGGCAGAGAAAAACGCCCCTGCTATTATTTTCATCGATGAATTGGACGCAATCGCTCCCAAAAGAGAGAAAACTCACGGAGAGGTTGAAAGACGTATTGTCTCACAACTGTTGACACTTATGGATGGACTTAAACAAAGATCGCACGTCATTGTAATGGCGGCCACTAATAGACCCAATAGTATTGACGCCGCCCTCAGAAGATTTGGTCGATTTGATCGTGAAGTTGACATTGGAATACCTGACGCCACCGGAAGACTTGAAATTCTTCGAATTCATACAAAGAATATGAAACTTTCAGATGACGTGGACTTAGAGAGAATGGCCGCAGAAACTCATGGTTTCGTTGGCGCAGATTTAGCCGCCCTTTGCTCTGAAGCCGCTCTCCAACAGATCCGCGAAAAAATGGATTTAATTGATTTGGAAGACGAACAGATCGACGCAGAAGTACTCAATTCGTTGGCCGTAACGATGGAGAACTTCCGGTGGGCTCTCGGAAAGAGCAGTCCCAGTGCTTTGAGAGAGACAGTCGTGGAGGTGCCTAACGTCACCTGGGAAGACATAGGAGGCCTTCAAAATGTGAAACACGAGTTGCAGGAAATGATCCAGTACCCTGTTGAGTTCCCCGACAAGTTTCTCAAATTCGGAATGACTCCCTCAAGAGGTGTCCTATTCTATGGCCCTCCCGGTTGTGGTAAAACTCTTTTGGCAAAAGCCATCGCCAATGAATGTCAGGCGAACTTCATATCAATCAAAGGACCGGAGCTTTTGACGATGTGGTTCGGAGAGAGTGAGGCCAATGTTCGCGACGTTTTCGATAAGGTATTCATTACTCGATCGTCAATACATTGTTTAACTCTATTTCACATTTAAGGCTCGAGCGGCCGCCCCCTGTGTTCTCTTCTTTGATGAATTGGACTCTATTGCAAAAGCTCGAGGGGGTAGTGTTGGCGACGCAGGCGGTGCTGCCGACCGGGTTATTAACCAAATCCTCACTGAAATGGACGGAATGAGTAGCAAAAAGAATGTTTTCATAATTGGCGCCACCAATAGACCAGATATTATTGATCCGGCAATACTTAGACCCGGGCGTTTGGATCAACTGATTTACATTCCTTTGCCGGATGAGAAGTCCCGGGAATCCATTCTAAAGGCAAACCTTCGAAAGTCTCCATTGGCTAAAGAAGTGGATTTGCCGTATATCGCGAAAGTGTCGCACGGCTTCAGTGGTGCAGATCTCACAGAGATATGTCAGCGCGCCTGCAAACTGGCCATCAGAGAGTCCATTGAGGCTGAGATCAAAAAAGAAAAGGAAAAGGCGGCCAACCCCGATGCCGCAGCTATGGTATGTCCGAAGGGAAACCCTTAACATCTTTAATATCTTAATACTATTATTAATAGGAAGTGGAAGAGACAGATCCTGTGCCTGAAATAAGACGCGACCATTTTGAGGACGCTATGAAATTCGCTCGACGTTCGGTCAGTGACGCAGACATTAGGAAATACGAAATGTTTTCCCAAACTCTTCAACAAAGTCGAGGCTTTGGATCTAATTTTAGGTAAAACCGATTGAATTGCTATAAAGTGATGAAAAACTAAATTTGTTTGTTTTTAGATTTCCTGGCAGTCAATCGGGTAATAGTGGAAACCCAACCGACTCCGGAAACAATTTTGCGGACGACGCCGACGACGATCTCTACAGTTAAGCGACAATTATTTAGTCCCAAATGTATTCATACACTTATGTCAGGACTCATTCAAAAGTTTTTTATTTTATTTGAGGTTTTGTTTCCAAAATATTCATAAATTTTTCAAATAATAAGTAATAAAAATATAATTAAAATTATTTTAATCACTATTTTAGTGATTTTTGCTTCTATTAAACGATTGATTTCTCAGCAAAAAAATATTTAAATAAAAATTTATATAAAATTGTATTTTTGTTTAATTATATTTAAAAAACATTTGTGTGGACCGACATCGCAATCCATTGGTGGCAGTGGTGGTCAGACAACCCAATTGCCAGTTCTCAATGAGCTCAAGGACTATAATGGTCACTCAGGAGTTCTTTATAACTGAAATTGTTTAAAATTTGAGGAAATTAATAGTATTGAAGCCATACTTAAGATATCTTTGACTTAATAGGTTCAACGAATAGGGTCTGAAAAAATCGAATTTTATCTAGGTTCTCAGTTACCCGGGTTATAATTGTTTGTTGAAATTTTGCATGATGATAAGGTTATAGTAGCACTACAAACCCATATGTATTTTAGACGGGGTGAAATCAATTGTAAAAAATTGAGAGAAAACTAAAATAAGACCAAACAACTCCCAAACAACTATTCACCAAATTTCGATTTCATTTGCAAACTTCTAATATTTGAGCAATTTCATTTATAAACTATTAAGATCCTGGTAATCTAATTAAATTTCTGAAAGTATGGGCTCTTTTGTTCAATATATGCAATTAGAAGGCAGTACAGAAATGCACCCAAATCGGACCTTGGCAGTCTATGTTGATTAAGATTGGATGCCGTATTATTGGCAATTAATTTTATCAAGCTTCAATTATGATTTAAGCAATTGATCGATAATGAATCGATAAATTAATTGAAATTCGATTAATCGAATCATTTATTAATAAATTACATTTTATTTACATTTATATATAATATATATTTATATAATTATTGTATATAATGTACAAAATTAATGGTAAGACTAGTTTTACTATTATTTAAATCAATTGCTGTCATCTGAAGTGGCGTTGAATTAGTGTAATGTAAGTCGAGTGCAATCGTTGGCATAAATATTAATGCATTGATTTAATTGTAATACTAATCGTCATCACAACCATCCATCAAATATCAGCACAAACTCTACTCATTTGAATTAATTTTCAAAACAACTAAAGTATTGCCAACCGATTACTAGTCACCAATCAATCGACTTTTAGAGCAGTTCTGTCCCTAAACAACATTCTAATGATCTCTCAAAAAATTCGAGTCAATTGAGAATACCTCACAAATGTCTCAATTATAAGAATTAGTGAGACTTTCAGAGGGCTGTCCATTGAATTGAAGATATAATAAAATCATTAAAAATGAATTGAGAACTAAAAGCATAAAAAACTAATCGCGTATTTTAAAAGCCCTGCTCTTCACTGGTCATAGGTTTCGATTAATTGGTCTTTTCTTTAATAATACTGTTTGTGAAACTAATTTGATCTTCAGATCAATAATTGATTCCTTAGTTGCCATTCATTTCACTAATTATTATATCAAAAGATTCGATATTCGATCGAAAGCTAATCAATAACCGAATCGATTCTATTTCATCGAATTAATACTATTTGTTGATTAACACAATTATTCCGATCGAAAACAAAGTTTTGAGCACATCGTCAACAAAATTGATATGAATTGAGAGAGCGGTGGACCCGACCTGATTGCACACACCTATTAACACATTCTATTAAGAGCTGGTTATAAACAAAAGAATGCAAACCTTTGTTTACGAGACTGAGCGCTAAATGGGTTTCCACATTCGTCTGAGAACTAGACATCAGATTCTCTGTTTTTCGAAGACATGTTTCACTACTAATAGTCATCTGAAGTTGATTTCCAGTTTCGTCATAAGCCAAACAATACTGTCTTATGTCGTCTTCATTAGAAGAAGCGATCAAATAATTAGTTCCGTTGTCTTTCCATCCGCCCCGACATTTAAAATCTTAAGTTAAACAAAGAGTTAATCAAAGAAATAGATTTAATTTCGATAAATATTTACTTCGAATGTTGTCATTGAAAGTACATTTGGACTGGAGTTGGATGTGATCGTTGGAATTGCACCGGGAGTTCAATGAAGACTGTTCTGAACATATTAACAAACTCTTCTCATTGGAGGGATTCATTTGACGATTGAGCCCATCGGTGAGACCTCCATCAGGAACATTTACTGCATATATGCCTTCGAATGGACAGTCACTGGTTTCGAGTGACATCGCTATCAAACAAATAATCAGCAATTAATTGACGGAAACTCTCATTTGATGGTTGGACTCACTCGTGAGGGTTAAGTATTTGGCAGAATTTGCTTTGAAGTAATACTGAGAACAGGCGTCAACAGCCTGTTTGGCGGCACTTCCCCACTGGAGTTCTATTATTTGATTCGATCGCTTATATATTCGAAGACAAACGAAACCACTTTTACTGTAAATCAAAATAAGATTTTATTGATTCGAAGAGAAGAATGAAAGGAAGTCATACCATCCGGACGTGAAGTGAACCACATATTGAGTGATATCGAAGGCATCGCTTGAAACACTTGTCGTCACATTTTCGTGATTAATACAAAGGCCGAGTCGGACGACATCCCCGCCATTCGTGACATTATAGACAACGAATGAGTTATTTTGTCGGTTGAAGTCATACATATGAGAGCCGTCTAACGATTTCCAATGTCTGTGTAATGTAAGCCACTTCGGGAACTGACATCTCGGGATAACACCAATTGTCTTATGAAACTTCATTGTGCGCGAACCATCTTTAGGCGATAGGAGACCATCACATGTGGCGTCGGCCGACTGAGCCACTTCATAACCTTCCGGTACGTCTTTGATAGTATCGAAGACAAAGCACCTGAATCTGTCCTCGTCCGTTTTGGCTGAATCGTGATTAAGTTTGCCCACTAAATACCGATACGAGCCTTCCTTCCAGTCGGCGAAACACTCGAGTTCTTCCACTGAACACAAAACAATAGTTTTATGACAAATATTAAATAATTTCTATGCTTTACCTCTGCTCTCAGAGCCATAAACGTCTGCACAGGCCTTAAATTTGAATAAAAGATGTCTGTCGTCAGTACACGACTCGATCTCAGAGATGGGATCTTTGCATTCACCAAACCCTCGACTATAGCTGAAAGTGAAGGGTCCGTGAAAGGGACACTGCACTGAACGTGTGTCCACTAATGTGAGGAAAACGTTTAATAATCAGATTTATAAATAAATTAAATGGATATACATCTGAAGAGGGAATAGAGAGGGGCGTCGCCATTGATTTCAGAGCAGACGCTTTCTAACGACAATTTGTCGTAAATCGTATGACAACTAAAAGCTATTGAATTAAAACAAAATCATTGATAACATTATTGAAGACATCAAACAATTGAATGAATGCTTACTTTCTTTGTATTGCAAAATATTGTGATGTCTTTCATTGATTACAAGACAACGAACGCATCTCTCGTTTCTTAAAAATTAATAAAATTTAGTCAAATGTCTGTAAAAGTCTAATCGATTGCATACTTATTCTCAATGAGAAACTTTTCGCCATTGCTTTCCCTACAGATCCCTTTTTCAGAAATATTTGAATTAATAATTCTAATCGAGTCGGGAAACCCCTTTTGGAACCAACTGCCCGCCCAATGGGCCGGAAATTGACATTCTGTGAGTAAAAGTGGGTTAGAATTAAAGGACTGAAAGGACACACATCTGTTGTCATACCTGTCAATACGGGTCTAATAGATGTCAATAATAATAATAAACATAAATATAGACTTAATGTCCGCTTAATTAATACAAATGGTGTGGAAAATGGTCTTAAGTTTAGTCTTTTGATAAGACAATGGATCCAATGATTATATTTGTTGTCAAATGTCTTTTGAATGATATTTAAATTGCATTTAAATTTACAAAAAGTGTCGCTAATTATTAAATTAACCGAATTTTGTTTCACTAATATTTCATACATTTTATGAACACATTTGAGACAAAATATAAAAATTAATTAAAATATGGAATCGATTTACAAATTGAATGCTTTTAGTGTTTGGAATCCAATTGAATGAAACAACAATTGATTGCATTGATTGCCATAACTTCACAATTAATTGAATACTTAATTTCAAATCACATTTCAAGTCTTCAAATCAAATGTCAAATTCATTGGCTTTTGTTGACAACAAATACACAAAATATTTAAATCTAATTCACAAACAAATGAGAAATCAGTGAAATGACTGCCAATTCATTCAATTTTGTTTATTATTTGATTGAATGCATAGATTAATAACAATTAGAAGTCTATTCATTGATATAATTGAATATTTAATCAATGAATTGACGGTAAACTCAATTCAAACACATAATTGAATTACACATTAATTCAATACATTGTAAAGCATTCCATGGATTCACTGTTTGAGTCGACTATACGTATAGACTATACGCATATATCGTGTTATATATTACCGAAATATTCACATCGATTAGTGTTGTTATGCATTCCATAACCACTGCATAACCACTCCATAACCACTTCCACTGCTCATCATTTCTCACTAAATTATAATCAAATAAATTATATGATATTTCAATTTTAGGTATCTTTTGGTCTTCCAAATGATTTTTGATAATAACTAAAATAATTGTCCCAAAAATAGTGAGTATCAAATTGTTTAGCCTATTAATTAATTAGCCTAGCATCATTTTCAAATGATTAGAAAAGAATTGTGAGAAATTAATTAATAAATGGAAATCAACTAATATTGAGTAATATAACTAGATTACTAGATTACTAGATTATTTGGCTCTGACTGGTAATAATTGTGTGAAGAGCCTGAAATGTTGAATGGTAACAACCCTATTGAATAGACTTACACCCAATATGGTTGACATATAATTATAGTGTTTGAGAGCAAAACGATTGGATACCAACGAAATGCTTCCCCTTTTGAAGCCCCAAATATTATCAATAGAAAAGTGTTTTCAGTCCATTACATGAGTTGTGATGCGGACAGAAGTGACTATTAAGGGGGGAATCGACTCATTTTAATAATCCAACGATTAAATTATAAAACATTAAATTATTGGTTAGGAATACCACTAATAAGTCACGTTTAGGAATACCTTAATTTCCGTTTCTATTGAACTCTTGTTCTGATGAATACAATTATTTGAAAAGCACTCAAAACTTCATTAAATATTTTCTATAATTATTTGAATATAAATGAAACCATTTTTCCATTAAATGTCATTTAATTTCAATTCTTTGAACTAATTAGCGAACTTTGCCTTGCTAACTTTACTCATTGTCAATGAGTCATTGAATCTATAATTTGCTCGCTTTAAATCATTTATCATGAATAGTTTAAAGTGAATATTACTGACCATATATTCTTTAAGAAATTAATACATACTTGGTCAATTTTTAGCTTACTTGGAATTTATTTGACCATAATTTGGTTTATTCTTTGTTTGTTTCTAAGAAAAGTCAATTTAAAGAACAAATTCCATTCAAATGAACTCAAATTATAGGAAAAATATTTTGACTGCTGTTTAGCGCTGTAAAAGTTGCCTAGATTCTCTTAAACTTCTCATCATTTTGTTCGGTAGTTTGGGTCAAATTTTATTTTGGAAACATTAAAAACTTCTTTGTTTACATGTAATTGTAAACATGTAACTTTTAAAATGTTTATATTCTAATCATTCACACTTGTATTGTGCTTGCTCTTTTGTCGCTTATCTAATTTGATGCCACTCTCTATTAATTCAATACAATTATTGTATTGAATTGTTTGGGTTGAGTGGGTTGAGTGGGTGCCCACTCTTTATATACCGATATATCGTTGTGAGGGACAGTGTCTTCTAATAATTGGTACTTGACAAATACACTTTATTCTGTACCAGTTTATTTTATAAAATATCAATTTTTATTTTTCATCAAATTTAAATTACCTTGCTTAACCTATTCAACAGATAATATCTAAATAATTCAAAATTAGTGATATTTTTAGTTTAATATTAAGATTTTATAATATTTAATAAATTCTCAAAAAGTTTTGTAAAGATTTTAGCCTAAACTGTGATGGATGTAAAAAGTAAATGCATCATGTCCAATTTTAAATATTCAAACTCTTCTTATTTTATTGGAAGAGCACAACATTTTTGGAGCGGACGTCCATATAAATACGAATTTGATTTAAATTGATTTAATTTAAAAGACTCTTAACTAAAGACATTAAAACAATTGTTTTGAACGTTATTTTTGTTGCATTTAATGGGAGTTTTATTTATCAAAATTATAATTTCTACACATATTTTGCCTTAAATTAAACTAGATTAATTATCCCAACACTTCTTAAATATTAGCCTTAAATATCAAGAAGTCTATCATTTGATCGATATTTTGTTCGGAATATAATTAAAATAAGTTAAGACTAGTCATAAGAATGGTATTCGTTAACACAATTGCGGCACCGATTGTTATCACCGTCTTCTGGGTCATTGTGGGCGCTGTCGTTCCCTTTTTTGTTCCAAAAGGACCGAACAGAGGGTATGTCTTAAATGTGGTTCATTTGATGTATTAATGAAATCAATTTTCCAATTAAAGAATAACTCAAACAATTTTGGCCACGACTTCGGTCTCGTGTTATGTCTTGTAAGTGATCCACAATTATGACACGTTTTTACGAATATTAACTTACGTTTAATACAAACAGTTGGTTGTGTACATACATCGCCCAATTGAACCCATTGTTTGGCCCACAAATCAACAATGTCACTTTGAGTCTGATGTTGAGAAACAGTTTCTGAATTTGATGCACACATTCTTCGGTTGCCTTACATTATAAATGCCTTAAAATTTAATCGAGAATTCCGTCACAAAAACAGATTTATATATTTATATCGATATTAAAATTGATTGAAATTAAAGTTTGTATTATATATATATATATATATTCGGATCACTTTTCAAATAAATAATCTTTTAGTCATTAAAAGAAGTTTAAGTTTTTATGTTCTAATCATTTCGTAAAATATATTTTAAGATTAAATGTATTGAATCGATAAAATATTATCGGGAGTGATGTCCATCCCATCAAAGCTGTCGTTTTAAATATTTATTAAATTATTTTAATCAAGACTTTTGAAAATGCCCTCTGAGTTAAGAGAAAGTCCAGGTCTTAAAACAAGAAAAATAGAGGCATTCATATGGCGAACATGTTTACCAACATTTTGGTAATTTTAGCTAGAACTTATTTTAGCTTAATTTAACCGAAAATAGGCAAAAAACGGCAAAATTGGAGGATTTTAGGTAACTTCCAGGCACTAATTTATCCAGGGCTTTTCTAAACCTCAAGAAATATAAGTTTTAAATGAGAATTCTCTTCTCAAGAATATTCTTTAGACAAAACAAGATATACATAAGTAAAGTATAGAATCTATAGAATCTATAGAATCTAATTTTCTTCTGCGATCTTTCTTAACAACATTTTAAGATTTGGGCAGGGCAATTGGGGGCCGGTAAGACTACGTTTTAAACTTTGGTTTTGCTCAATAATTAGGTTATTTTAGGTTAGATTGAGACTTATGGATCTTGGTCCGGGTTTGGGTGTAGGTCTAGGTCTGAGCTAGGTTGGATTAGGTCTGAGTCTGGATCTGGGTCTATTACTGGGTTAGGTCTGGTTAAATGTAAAGAACTACATTCCTATACTATTACATCCCTTCTGTAAATATAGCGAAATGAACGCACTTTTTTGCCGCAATGGAAAACTGATTTAAATTGTTGCATATTTGTCCTTGTTACATTACAATATTTTAGACTAGAATTTGTTATGTTTTTACTTTTATTCAAAGATAAGTTTAATGTTTTCGGTTGAGTGCACTCATTTCAATAATAATAATACAAAATCTAAAACAAAATTTATTTTTAGCCAAGTACAGATTAGATATACAGTTGTACTCTCAATCAAATAATATTCGAGTAGAAAAATATTTTAATTGTCGCAATCAATAAAAAGGAGCGCATATATGACTTTCTTATATAAGACTTGATTCGATCAATGGATAGCAGACAAAGCCGTAGGAATGGTTGTGGTGTGAACCTTGACTTCTTAATGTGGTGGCCGTCATAGCAACTCAATTGTATTTCCAAACATTATTCTTATGTTTTGAATATTTTCCGATTCATTTTCATATTCGAGAGAATATATAATAAAATTTGTGTCACTTCTCTATTCGTTTCAACGTTTCAACGATTTCTTGTTTTACAAACAAATTGTATTATAAATCAATAAAATGATTCATTGAATACTTTTGTGATAAACTGCTTCAAGAATGTTGATAGTTCATTTTCACAAAGTTTATTAAACTATATTTTCCCTTAAAGATGAGTTTAAAGCTTTATATAGGTTTTAAAATTAGTGGATTCCCTCGAAATACTCAATATTAGTCCAAAATTGCCAACAATTTTACGGAAAGGCGGAAATGGCTTCAGAAGCAGTAAAAGTGATCGTTCGGTGTCGTCCACTCAATAAAAGGGAAAAAGATTTGAATTGCAAGGTATTGTGTAATTGACATCTTATCGCTCAGTAATTACCTGTTTTTATACCAGGTCAATCTCGACATTGATCAATCTATTGGTCAGTGTTCGCTCACGAATCCGGCTGACACTTCAGGCCCTCCAAAAACTTTTTCATACGACGGGGCATATTTTATTGATTCCACGACTGAACAAATCTATAATGAAATAGCATTTCCTTTGGTTGAGGTCAGCACTCATTCAAATAATTTATTTCTTTTGAGTCTAAATAATCAAACAGAGCGTTACGGAAGGCTATAATGGGACTGTCTTTGCCTATGGACAGACTGGATGTGGAAAATCATTCACAATGCAAGGAATTACTTCTCCTCCTTCGCAGAGAGGAATAATACCCAGGTATAATTTATTACACTTTTGTTATATGTGTTTAGTCTTTGCACTTATGAATAGAAATAACTGTTTGTCATATAATAAGACATAAAAATGTAAAGTTATTACAATAATTAGAGTTCTGGTCATATAATTGATAGATGAGTTGTTTCTAATCGGGACTTATCTCTTATGTTCTCAATTGATGGTCAGAATATATGAGCAATAATTTTAATTTTGAAATTCAGAGCATTTGAACACATATTTGAAGCGATAGCGACGACAGAGAACACAAAGTTTTTAGTTTACGCCTCTTATCTCGAAATATATAACGAAGAGATCCGCGATTTGCTCGGAAAGGATACTAAAAAGAAATTAGACCTCAAAGAACATAATGATACCGGAGTTTATGTTTCAAATTTGTCAACGCACCCTGTACATAACGTTAAAAGCTGTGAACAAATAATGGAGCAAGGTTGGAAGAATAGATCAGTTGGCGCTACTCTTATGAACGCCGATTCTTCGCGCAGTCACTCTATTTTCACAATTTATTTGGAGAGAATGGAAACACAATTAACCGATGAAAATAATATACGGAAAGGAAAATTAAATTTAGTAGATTTGGCCGGAAGTGAACGTCAGGCAAAAACTGGGGCCACTGGAGACAGACTCAAAGAGGCCACTAAGATCAACCTATCTCTTTCTGCCCTGGGAAATGTCATCTCAGCGCTGGTGGACGGCAAATCCAAACATATACCTTATAGGGATTCAAAGTTGACTCGACTACTTCAGGACAGTTTGGGTGGTAACACCAAGACTCTAATGGTGGCCTGTCTTTCGCCCGCAGATAATAATTATGACGAAACTCTTAGTACTTTGAGATATGCAAACAGAGCCAAAAACATAAAAAATAAGCCCAAAATCAATGAGGATCCCAAAGATGCGCTCCTCAGAGAGTATCAAATGGAAATACAAAGGCTTAAGGAACTAATCACTGATCAGATCACAACTCGTGAGTTCGCATTTTTATTCACTGACTTTAGGCTAAGAATACAAAATGACTAAACGTTTTTAAATTACTGAATCACAGCTAATATTTCTGTGACGGACGACAAAGAACTCGAAAAAATAAAACTCGAATACGATTTAAAAATGCAAGAATTGGCCGCGAAGTACAGGGAAGAGATGGAGAGCAACGCTAAGCTTAAAGAAGATATCGACAAAATGAAATCTACTTATGAGCAAAAAGTGGACACTTCAAACAATGGTATAACTGTCCAAGATGATTCAACAAATATATTACTGGATCACAACCATAACGATCAGAGCACCGACAGTAAAATACTCGAAAGAAAGGTACAGGCTATCGAACGATTACAGGTATTACAGGATCAGATGGTAGGCGGCGAGAAAGCAAACGACACAGAACTCAAAGAAAAAAGGGATAAACGCAAGAAAATAGCGGAGAGGAAAATCAATGCCATTTCGGAGGCGCTCTCGAAGTTCGACGACGACGACAGACTACTCGTCAAAGCTTACGGCGATATCACTGAGGAATTGAGGGCCAGAACTGTATTATTAAAAAAGGCAAAGAAAAAAATTCAAGCACTCGAACAAGAAGTTAATGATCTCCAGAGTGAATTCGAATCGGACCGCACAGGTATTTAATCTTTGGATATAAACTCATTTAATGTTACTTCTATTCGAAGACTATTTGGAGACAATCCGACGACAGGACCAACAAATCAAACTATTGTCGCAAATATTGGAAAAAGTTGGGCCGTGTTTGCGACGGGACTGCAATTATGCTAACATCGATCGAATCAAAATGGAGAGCTTTTGGGACGAAGACCTACAAAAATGGCGTCTCCCCGATCTTGTCGTTTCTCAGACTAAACTTCCTCCGCCTCCTGGGGGTGTGCAAATAGGTGGACGTGAACCTGCACTTTCCAACTCATATCGGCCACATTCAAACAATGAAACAATGAACGGCGCCGTTAACCAAAACGAGACATCTCTCTCTTCATCCAATTCACCAGAAGATCGATTATTTATGAAGTTAGAGAAAGCGGCACAGGAGGATATGGTCGCCAAATATTTTCGTCCTAAGAGAAGGGATCAGTTGTTGAGTAAAGTGAAGTTAAGTGAGTAGAAGAATGTGCTGCGAATTGTAAATATTATTCTTCAGATTTTGCAGTAAACCAAACTCTAAAATGTTTTGACTTAAATCACGTCCAAAATGATGTCATCAAAGATTCCAAGATTTTTATCGACAATAAATTGAGTTCTTTGAAGAACTCCATTAACGAGAGGACCGGCATTTTAGAGGTCAATTCTAATCGGAATCAATATAGCAAATCAGTTCCTCCCAAATCAAATACCAAGATCAACGATTCAGCACTAATTGTGAGTAATGGCGGTTCACTAAGTGCTGGCGAAAGTCCCAGAAAACTCTCTCCGTTAAGACTAGAAGCTATTCCTCATACAGGTATGTCATCTATATATCAATTATCAAATATCCCTAATACTACTCATTATTATTTCCTCGATATTAAGAGAGGAAAACAGAATATTAGGCAAAACCTCATAAAGATTTGATATGAAATGAAATTATTTGCAACATTTTCGAGTCTAAAATTAGCGTAAATCAGGAATTCCCAAAGTCCGGGAAGTTAGGGCTCAAAAATGATTCTTCTGTATCCCCCAAAACAGTGAGAGTAAAAATGCTCAAATTTAAAGGTTGATTTCAAATTTCATTATCTCGTTTACGGACCAAATCTTATATCCATAGACGTTATCTTAAAATTTTATATTTTTGGGGCCAAAACTAAAGGAATTTACACGAAATGGGAATACCTTTTGTGATTAGACTCTCATTAAAATATTTAATAAATTTATATTAAATTTTCTAATTTAAGTATTAATATATTGGCGAATAGGGTCGTCCACTCATAAGATTGGAGGCAATCACTTATTGAACGCGGAATCCAGAAATTTTGTGTTAAATTTTTTAAAAAGTTAATTAATGTCCCCATATATGACATTATTTTGCATTCAACCATGTTCAATTTATATAATACATTTTAATAATTGTTTAATTAAATGCATTGATGTATAAGTGGTATAAGTGGGAGAACTTTCATACGATTTTGTCCAAAAACCACAATTATTTTTAGACAACAGCTATGACTTAAAAACAGGGGTGAGCAAGGGGGATTTTCGGAAATTTGGCAATAAGTGAGATTTGAGATTGAGACGCCATTTGGCAATAATCCCCCCTAGGATTTGAAAAATTTTAGATCAAAAATTGAAAAATCTGACCCCTTTGGAAATTTTTTTTACTTTCCCCCATTTTTGATCATTTTTAGCGTTTTTTCGGCAAAATGTAGGGTATTTTAGTCATTTTTAGGGATTTTACGCCATTTTTAGGGAAATATTTTTTTAAAAATCCCCCTATATGCCCCTGAGCTCACCGATCAAAACTGCTTAAAAACTATAAGTCATACAAATATGATGGACACTGCTCATTTTATATTATATGTGTTACATCAAAATTATATTGGTCCTTTCTATAAGGATAGTTTACATTCCAATTCTTTTCAAAATACCCTGTTGAAAATCTCTAAAAATGTTTATGGGACTTCCTCTAGGATTGAATACCTTGAGTATCCCTGTCTATCCCTGTATAGAGTCTTTATTATTGTCTAATTAAATAATTAATTGTTGAAGTTTTTGAACTAATGTTAAAATTGTTAGTTTAAACCAAGGTTAAATTAAATTTAACTTTAATCAATGTTAAAGATAATAATACTTTATTTTTAATCAAAATATTTATATTAAAAACATTTTTCACTTTTGTGCAAAACTTTATATAAACGAGAATTTAATTTCTTATTGACTTTCAATAAAACGATTCAATTCTTATGAAAAATAAATGAATTGTAAAAAAGGAAATCGAGATTTGTTTTTATTGAGAATAACTGACTTCAAGTGCTGTACGTTTACACTCAGGTGGGGGACAGACCTTATATTCAAGTTTATTAATAGATTATTTCCCGAAGCGATACATGAGTTTAGTAGAGTTGAGCTGAGTTTGGCTCTGGTTTTAGTGGGAATGCCTACCATAACATCAATGGCATGAATGGCTTCGAAAGTCCGACCATTGGATCGCATACTAACTGTCAGCTCAAAAGGATTGTAATTAAATTAAATTTAAATTTACAAAATATTTGTCTTCAATGAGTTGTCGACGAGAGTCTGTGTCCGCAAATATTTGACTCTCGAATCGGATGTCTTTTTATTTGATCTAAAAAATAAGTGAACAATAAGTTTGTGTTTACTTTGATTTTTATCAATAAATGTGTTAATAAATGTACAAAAATTAATAAAATAATGAGAAAAACAATATATGATTCTTAAGGATCAATGAATATATTATGGAATTGTGTTGTAATGGCCTCAGGATATCAACTAAACCGCAGACAATACTTTTGGTAAACTTTTTTATATCAATTCTTAATTGAATTTGAAAAGAAAATAAAATTTTCATTACTTTTTTTGTTATTTTGAGGTCGTTTTGATCTGCAGTCAAATGTCTGTTAAAACTTTGGGAAGAGTTCCCATCTGTGGAAAGACAAACAAAGTTAAGGTATTTTCAAATTGAAAGACATTAGAAATACTCACAAATTAATGGAATTTCAGTCAAATTGTGATAACAAGTCGTTAGCCTTTTTATGGACAATCAAACGAAAGCCTTCGCCGGCTTTGTATGCGACGGCGCCGTCACCTCCTTCTTATTTCTTCGGTACAATACATGTTCCCTATTCTCGAGTTTGGGATTCTATTCCAAGTCGAGTAAAGCGGGCCTTTCAGACCAGTGATAGAATATTCTTCGAGTTGGATCTGTTGGATGCCTATACCGTTTCGACTCTCGCCAAATGTCAAATGCTTCCCAAAGGAATCCGACTTAAGAACATTTTGCCCACAAATCTTTACAAGAGATTGAAGCGACACTTGGAATATGTGCGCCGAATGCTCCCCACTTGGGTCACACCAGACCAAAGAGCGCGCGGATTATACGCTGAATACTTGTATAACGCCATTACTGGCAATTGGGAGAGAAAGAGACCCATTTGGGTGATGTTAATGGTTAACTCTCTCAACGAACATGATATCAAATCCAGGGGTACACCTGTTTTAGATTTATTTCTGGCACAGGAGGCTCAAAGGCTCAACAAAAAAATCGGATCAGTTGAAAGGGTACTCCTATCTTGAATTAAGACTTTAATGCAGGACTTCCTCCTTATTATTGATTTAATTATTTATAAACTTTTGTAAATAAATTTGTATGAAACCAATACTCAGGTCGAAGAGCAATGCATTCCATTGAATGGACTGAACTTTTCTCAAGTGCTCTTCGCACTCAACCAAACCTTATACCAACACGAGAGCATAAGACGGGGTCATTCCCAGTCCAAAGTGAATACCGATGAATTGATTCGTCACTACAATTGTGGAGATCTCAATAAAATTATCTTCAATTATGACTCAACTCAAGTGAGTCCTATTTGTC
>JAQIYB010000067.1:0-18210 GCA_034699325.1 Oribatida sp. Gr-Ori-00743 | reverse complement strand
GACTCTGAGGCGGATTCACGAATGCAGAGGAAAAATGGGTTAACCTTTGATTTAAAAGTTTTAATCACAAAATGTTTGAGTTCTTTATTAGTTTTTGCCCTGGATCACTTTATTTATTAAGTCCATTGATTTTCTAATTTTTCCCACAAATCTCTCTTAATTCAATTTTGTCACATTTTATGACCAGAATAATGCGCAAGGTCAGTTTGGAAGGAATGTGAATTTGAGAGCAATATATCATGGTGGATTGCGTCAATTATAAGTGGGAAATAGCCAAATAGACAAGGTTAAACCATTATTAGCCATATTTGAGGCACATTTGAGCGCAGGTCTCACCGATTGTCTCTAAAATACAATCGTATCACTAGTTTTGATCAAATTCTTAACAAATATTTTATATATTCTTATATTTAATTCAATTCATATGTATTTTGAATACATGTGTTTGGGAACGACCGGCACTACTGGTTGTAGGGCTCCACTGCTTAAACTAATTAAAGGACTATTTTTTTGAGAGACTAAAATGAGTTAATTTATGAGACATTAGATGACATCAATTAATTTAAATTCGTCAGAATTTGTGTCTCTAATGACGTGAATGTATTTTTTATAGACGGGTCCTATTTCTTGGCTATAAAACTGTTGAACGAAATTACTTTTTGGGTTTGCATTAAATTTTTCAATCGAGTAGAAGACAGTCCCCGAACACAACGAATACAAACTCTTGTCTTTTGGATCCAAACCAACCTTTGTTTACAACAAGAAACCATAAATTAGATACATTTTTAAGACAATCATTGAAGTAATACATTGAAACCCGGGTGATATTTCAGCGTTTTTTGTCGGCCGAGGATTGTCCTCTCATCTACTCTCTGTCCGGGAATACACAGAAGTCTTATGTTCTTCGGCGGCCTTTTCTTGCCTTTCTGTGACTGACCCGGACTTTTGGTTATAATAAATCGCTTATAAATCAGATCTGAATTGAAATAAGTCTTTGAATAAAATGTTAAATCAAATCAAAAGACAAACTATTTTCAAAGTTTTGACTCAAGAGTTGAGTCAATATTCGGTGCGAAACAAACAATTTTGAGGCCATTTAATGAATGCTTTCAAATGACTAAAACAAATCAAAATATCAGATCTAAATATTAGACAAAAATGATCTTGCTCTCATATTATTTAGCTTTGATTATTCAGAAATAAGATAAACAAATATACCGTTACGACAAATAAGGGTTGACTTCCTTTTATAAAATTACTTCTAATAAATGAGTTTTCACTTACAATTAGGTAATTGATTAAAAGTAGCTAGAAACTCTTTAAAACAGAATTTATATTACTTAAACCGATTGAAACTTAGCCCAGAGATCAATACTTAATCCAAATAAATGAAAGGGTTCTAAGAACCTGAGTATAACATGTTTTGAAGAGGAGTGTTGAGCACAGGTTCAGTAGTGATGACACAACACGTGCTTTAATGGCAACACAACGAACAGTAACTCTATTTATGAAAAGAGTTTGATTTGAAAACAATAGAAACTAATTCTCATTAATTGAGTCATTCATTGGCTTTAGTTTAGAGACCTTTTAATTGAATTGAATTTTATTATTTCAAACATACCTTAACACAAATGGGAGTATACCTTTCCACCCCAAATACTGAATTGGAGGGCACTCAAGACGGTAAGTCATCAAAACTGGTTTTCGGCGCGTCTTCAATGCAAGGCTGGAGAGTTGGACAGGAGGTAAGTACACCACAAGTCTTACTTCATATTACAATACAACGCTTTCCTCTGAAGGACGCCCACATCGCTGACGCCGATTATGATGAGGACACTTCTTTATTCGGTGTATTTGACGGACACGGAGGGCCAGAAGTGGCCAAATATTGTGCCCAACATTTTCCTCAATTTCTAAAATCATTGAATTCCTATCAAAGCAATCAATTGACGGAATGTCTCGAAGAAGCGTTCCTTAAGTTCGACAAATCTCTGACTGAGAATGAAGTGATTCAAGAACTCAAGATATTGTCAGCCAATCCCGAAGTGGACAATGAGGATAACGATACGGACGATGAGATCAATGAAGCCATTCTTCTTCGTGAAGAAGCAGACCTTCCAATCACAGAGATTATGAAAAGATATAACAACGAACCGACGGCTGTCACCGAATCTGAATGCGGTTCTAGTACTAACTTAAGGCCCGGTCTTTCACTGCCACCACATATGAGGAATGAAACAAAAGAGCGGACAAAACCGGTTTCACCGTTTTTGAGAGCAAAAAGAAGTGTTGTCAACGAATATAACTATCAGAATGAAGAACCAGATCCAGAGGCACAGTCATCTTGTTCTAAAGAGGAGGTGTCTTCATCGTCATCTTGTACAAATACTGCTTTGATGAAGAAGAATGAGGATAAGTCTGAAAATGTGGCGCAGTCTGAAAGCATTTCGGAGCCAAACAAAGACGTGTCGACAGAGGCTTCTAATTGCGTTATAGCACAGCCTGAAAGTAGTGACAAAATAAGTTCGGAGACAATAGAAGGTGTGTCCGCTGAGGCTTCAAATGGAGTCAACGAATCTAAAAGTCAAGTGTCGAACGGAGAGGTCGACTCTCAAAGCGATCAAAATATTTGCAAATCAACGACTCCTCCCATAGAAAATGATTCCTCGAATAATAAGAATGAAATCACTTCAGAAAGTGATCACAAATCAAATTTATCGGATTCTTCAACGAAAGAGATAAGAGTTGATTCCAATCAAATTGAGACGCCTTACAAAGGAAAGGGTAAATACAAAAAGATAATAACTCCTAAGAAAGTGAATCCGGACTCGACTTCGAAGTCAGACATTTCTGAAAAACCTATTTATGAATACTTTTTGGATGATTTCGATGAAGAGAGTGAAGAGTCAGACGATGACAGCGAAGAATTCGAAGGCAATGACGGATCATCTGATGAAGAAATAGAAGACGAATCAGAATCTGAAGAAGAAGAAGGAGGAGACACTCCGGCGCCATGTTTTGAAAGGCCTGGTTTTGATAGTGGCTGCACAGCAGTGGTGGCTCTCTTCAAAGGCAATCAGTTAGTTGTGGCCAATGCCGGCGATTCCCGTTGTGTTGTTTCTAGAGATGGAAAAGCGATTGATATGTCTGTTGACCACAAACCAGAGGATGATATCGAAAGGGAACGCATAACAAAAGCTGGTGGGAAAGTGACCCGAGATGGCAGAGTCAACGGTGGACTTAATCTCTCCCGTGCTATCGGAGACCACGCTTATAAACAGAATAAATTGGTTTCGGATAGGGATCAGATGATCACCGCTTTGCCAGATATAAGAACTTTGGAAATCGATACTAAGACGGACCAGTTTATGGTGATTGCGTGCGACGGCATTTGGTATTTAATAAGACTTCGCTTTTGATTCACTGTTTTTATTTATTTATTGATTTAACAGGAATTCAATGACTTCCCAACAGGTGATAGACTTTGTCGGACAACGGATCGAAAAGACGGACAAATTATCGATGATTTGCGATGAAGTAAGTCATCAAAACAATTGTCAATTGTTTAATAAAACTAATAAAATGACTTAAAAGCTATTTAGGACATGTCTGGCGCCTAACACTCACGGCGATGGCACCGGTTGTGATAATATGACTGCAGTTATCGTCAAATTCTTTGCGACTAATCTTAAGCGTAAATTTGACGAAAACGACAGCAATTCCACCGATAATAACGTCGATTCGACTGAAGCTAACGAAGAGAATATGGTCTCCGATGAGCCACAACTCAAGCGAAACAAAAGTGACGAAACGGAAGCCGTTCCCAAACAAAGCACAGTCAATGAAGTCGGCGTTTGACGAATGCGTTAATAATTCTATTGATTCTCAATAATTGAGTTCATTTTCATTTACATAAATATTTAACTATAGATAGCTTTCATTCATTGATTTAAATGACAATTAATGACATCGTTTGTTGAACTCAAAAGTTCTTAAATTTTAACTCATTTATAGAAATCACTTTCGATTCGATTTTATTAAAATAAACTCCATTTTGAGTATTAATTGTATATAAATTATAATCAAATGAACACATTCTGAGTAAAGCAATCATAAAATTAGTTCAATATATAGTATAAAACATTAAATTATATAAAAAGAATATTAAAGTATAAAATTAGTCACTCATCCAATTGAGACAATTGTTGGTGTCTGAGCTGTTCCATCATCTTTATGTGATCGCTTTCCATCATTTGTCTCACATCCGAGAGTTGGCTCAGAACTCGTCGACGAAATTCTGCCTCTGATTAACAATATTTTTATCCGAGAAAAAGAAAGTGTAATAAAAAGAATACCTTTAGTTATGTCTTCTACTTCTTCCTCTTCTTCTTCTGAGTTTTCTTCACTGGAAACGGTATCGCAGTCAGAAAATTCGTCAGAAGTGATATGTTTTGGTTCATCATTTGTCTGAGTGGCCATCGATTGTGTGTTTGGGAGCATCACATCAGACAGAACTGACGCTAAAGATCTGGAAACTGCTGACGCCTTTCTGGGCACAGGATTTAGAGCTTTTGTTTGTTTCATATGCAAATAAGTGGGACTTCGCAGTAAAGAGAGCGGAGAAGTCGACCCAATCATAAGATCTCTATTCAATATTTGTTTTTCATCTTCGGTTAACCGTTGTTCAGCCTTTTGTTTTAGAAGCCTCTGTTCCTCTTCGAACTCTTCCAGGAGTTTGAGTCGTTGTTCTTCTAATTTGTGTTCGAGTTCTTCCTCTTCCAATCGAATTCGTTTTTCTTCCTCTGCTTTTAATCTTTCTTTTTCTTCGACTTGTTTTCTAAGTTCTTCGCGATATTTGGCGGCTTTAAGTCGACTCGAATGTGTGGCTAATAAACGGCTTCTCGGAGTAATATATTCGGGAACAAACTTATTATTCGAACAGTAAAATGACCCAATTGTGGACACTCCAGAAAATGGTTTCCCACTCTCTTTATAAGATGTCATTTCTGTTAGATTTTCGATGTAATCGCTGTCCAAACCATTGGTTTGTCTGTGTTTTCGTTCTTCCATTCGTTTGTCATTTAGTAAATCGTTATAATCGGGAATAAGTTTTGTCACTCGTTTTGAATTTCTGCTCGAATTTCGAGAATCGGGTTTTAATTTCTAAGACAATTGAAAAATAAGAATTTGAAAAACAAGTTCTAAGAATGAAGAAATACCTCAAGAAATTCATTGTACTCTCGACGGCGTTCTTCGGCTAATTGTTGTCGCCGTTGTTGGCTCTTATTAGAGTCAATCCAACCCAAGAGACCATTTGTTTCAATCTATTGCATCAAATTTTCAATTAATTACTAAATGCATAGATTTGTATAACGAAAGCAAACCATTGATTTATTTTTGTTTTCAATCTTTTGGTTCGAAACATAGTTTCCATTCGACACTCCATTCGACTCTTGTTTAGACTGAGAGGACTTACAAACAATAGATTAAAATTAGACAAAACCATAGAATTTTCAATTATTTTTATAAAATTAATGATTTTTTGACATGCGATCAGAATAGACGTCAGGTCTCACTTATTAATTAAATACTATTAATGGATGGGAACGGTATGTGTGGCTTACAATTGACATAAAATCGATATTAAATGTAGTATTTTATGTCAAATACTTTAATCAATAGATTATTACGCTTTTGACAAATGCTGTAAAAATCAATATTCGTGTAATCGAAAGGTCAGTATTTAATGTCAAGACCAACAATATATAGTCCAATACACAATAAGACCAAGGTGAAAATAGTGAATTATAAATTTTCGAGTTCATAAATATCTTATAAATTGTATTATTTGTACTTTTAATTGCTTCGAGTATTTTGATGTCAATATATTTCACAATATTTTCTCAACAAAAACTATCAAGAATCAATGTAATATGCAAAGATACTTGTCCAGGATCCTATTTTCGATCAAAAACTGTTATTCAAGTTTAACCACATTTAATATTTTGCGGATTTTAATTAAATAATTTCCATTTCGACAAAACTAAGAAATATTTGATACAAATTCACATATTTTCACTAAAATTAAAGCTTTGGACACAAAAATTCATTCAATTTGATTAAGTAGTAAAAGTAGGTATAAAACTATACTAGGTCATTTTAATTTGTATTTAATTTATTTGTATTTAAATCAGTTTAATATTAAGACTAAGTATTCAATCGCCTATACTTTGAAGAGAAATAAATTCACTAAGTTGACCAAGTTCACTTTATATTTGAAATGTTAATCTCGGAGATTCTACGCATAAATTAGTTTCATTTCAATAATAATAGAAAACAACAAAAGTTTGGCAAAAGATCTAAATTTGTGTTATTTTCTGTCATCAGAATTGAGTTAAACATAAAAAGCAATCATTTATTGAATGCTTGAAATCAATCAAAAGATAATGAGATTAGAAGTCATAAAAGCTATTGCATTGAACTCAGAATCAAATGCAAACTATCGAAGAGAGGTAATAATGTGAGACAAAGTGACAGTGGAGGTCCCTTTTTGGACATGCTCATAGCACTGGTCATAATAACTTAGCACATGACCGGCCATCCATGAAATCCTTGTCTCAAACATTCCCAAGAGTTTGATCGACGAAAAAGACAATAAAATAATGAATAACGACTTTATTATCCCAAAAGTCAATGAAAGTGAAGAAATACCTCTTTTTTGAGACCATTTGATTCCGTATTTTTCTCATTCTTATCGATTGAGTCCAAAAATTTATATAAAGTTTGGATTGTTTTCCGTTTATTTTGAATTAAATAATTTTGTTTATCAATAAAGTCAAAGACTGAACACATTTCACATTCAATTAAAACTAAAATTTAATTAAAAACAATAAATATTTGAAAATATTTACACAAAAAAGTGAATAAATTTCAAAATTGATGCCATTTTTTATAACTGTTTGTCAGTTGAGGACTGAAAGCGCCGACAATTAGACGACAAACAAATTACAAAATTTACTTTACATATAAACAAAGATTTTTATATAATCTTAATATAAGACAATTATTGTTGATTTCCTCCAATTCTTAAAAAAGGTACGAATTGTCTGATAAAACATTAATTATTTTATTTCTTTTTGAGTTATTTATTCTCATTTCAAAAGAGTTGAAATAAATGACAGATTTTAAGGTTTTGTCTCCAATTTAATGTCAATTGTTTTCAAAATTGATTTTCTAAGAGTTCTTAAACAATGGGCAAAAAACAGCACCAAAAGGACAAACTTTATTTGACGTGTACCGAATGGACCACACTATACGGCGGACGCCACGCGGCTCAATCCCTCTTGGACGCAACTGCTGACCAGGAGTTCCGACGGCTGCCATATGACCACTGCTCACTATCTTTCCAACCATTCACTCACCCGTACTGTAACACCAAAGGAGTGATATATGATCTCCAAAATATTGTCCCTTTTGTCCAGAAGTTTGGCGTCGATCCATACGATGGCCAGAAAATAGATATGAAGAGTTTGATTAAATTGAATTTCCACCGCAATAATGATGGCGTCCATCACTGTCCCGTTCTCTACAAAGTGTTTACTCAGAACTCACATATGGTTGCCATCAGAACCACTGGAAACGTCTTTTCTAACGAAGCGGTCGAAGAACTCAATATTAAGGCCAAACATATGCGGGACTTAATAAGTGACGAACCCTTTACTAAAAAGGATATAATTGTAATACAAGACCCGAAAGACGTGAAGAAATTCAATGTCTGTGACTTTTATCACATCAAAAACCAATTACGTATCGGAGACGACGAGGAAGAGAGTGACTCCAAATTGAATTTAAGAAATATTAATAACGAAACGCGTTCTACACTTCAAGAGTTGAGTCAATTGGAGGACAAAAATAAAGACAAGAAAGAAGTGAAAGATAAGAAAGTAGTGAAGAAAGCGGATCAGTTCAATTCTGCCCATTACTCGACTGGTGCTGTGGCCGCTGCCTTTACCTCGACAGTAATGGAGCCCATCTGCTCTAAGTTGGAGCCGGCGATACTCAGCGATGACTCAATTAAGTACTCAAAGGCCAAAAAGAAGGGTTACGTAAGACTTGTGACAAATTTGGGAAATTTAAACCTCGAGTTATATTGCGATCAAACGCCTAAAACGAGCGACAATTTCCTCAGACTTTGCAAAACTGGTTATTATAATAATATAATATTTCATCGACTCATCAAAAACTTTATGATTCAATCGGGAGACCCCACTGGCACCGGCACTGGTGGACAATCGGCGTTCGGTCAGCCCTTTGAGGATGAGATTAAGCCTCAATATAGTCACGAAGGAAGAGGTGTATTGAGCATGGCCAACTCAGGAGCCAATACCAATAAATCGCAGTTTTTTATTACTTTCCGTTCGTGTAAACACTTGGATAAAAAGCACACCATTTTCGGTCGAGTGGTCGGAGGTTTAGAAGTGTTGGACAAAATGGAAAGAATAAAAACCGATAAAAAAGACAAACCATTAGAAGAAATAAAAATCATTAAAACAGTTATTTTTGTCGATCCTTTCCAAGAAATTGAAGACCAAATCAATAAAGAAAGAGAGAAATCAGAGGAACAGAAGAAAGCGGAGGAATTGGCCGAAAAGAAGAAATCTGTGAACACACAAATGAAACCGTTCCGCTCCGGAATCGGGTCTTTCATTAATTTAAATGTTTTGAAAAGAAACGAATCGGAAGATAGTAATGAGATTTCGGCCGCAAAAAAGAAAAAGAGTGTAAGCAGTGGTGGGTTCGGCAGTTTCAGCAATTGGTAAATCACCTGACAATGAATGTAAACTCGATTCATATTTAATTTGTATTAATATTTATATTATTTTGTTCTGTATTTCCATAAAATAAAAGATTAAATAATTATACGCTTATTATATATTTGATTGCCTCCGGCTATCACTTGTCTCTTGTGTTTTGCATATAATTCAGCCTTTGTTGGGATAGTTAGCGAAGAATTGGTCGTTCGTTCAACCATTAGTGAGGGGTCAATGATTCAGAGCTAAAGTACACGATTTGCTTGTCTTGTGTACTGAAAAGCGTTTCCCAACTTATTTGTATTGAAGACCGCAATATTCGTAAACCTGTTGTTCTGATTTCGGTTCCAGTTTTGAGATCTCAACTAATCATAAGCGTGTGATTTACTCGTCTTCTGATGATTTCAGCTAATCATTGGTTCCGAGTTAACCCCAAACCAAAGAATACAACATTTTATGGCAAAATTCTTGGCTTTTCCTAAAAGTTATTATCTAATATTTGATGGAATGAGTGCTTCAGTGGTTTGGTTTTGACGTCAATCCATAAACTGCTATATTTTCAGATTTTTATTTTCAAACCAATTCAAGCATAAGATTTGTTGAAATCAAAGAATTCCACTATTTTTGCCATCAATTCATTTGTTTCTAACTCCGAGTCAATCATTTATTTTGTGTCTCATTTTCAGACGAAATGCTTTAAAGTCTAAAATTTATATAACATTTGTGTTAATTCAGAAATTAATAATTGGTTTTACTCTAAATTCACTGAAATATAATTGATATTTGATTTAAAATGAAAGACGAAGACATGGAACTATCAATTAAGGTAAGCACTTCTTCCTTCAATCAACAGATACTTAAACATTGAGCTAATAATAAGGAATGAATCTCATCAATGTCATTCTTCTTTTCTTTTATTTGCATTTTTATTACTCGATTTCAATATTTGATTGTTTGACAAAACATTAGTAATATTTAAAAATGGATTATAATCTCAAAATTCTATATATATTTCTATCTAACAATTCTTATGATATGCGTGTGATATGTAGTTGACCAAGAATATATTGACAATACAGACAAAACTTTTCAGTTATTGAAAATATTCTTTGATTTTGTGTTATATTGAGCATGATGCTTTTATAAATTGGGTTCATAAAAGAAATGGACAATTATAATCACTCAAAGTGTATGTGCAGTTGATGATAGCCAAAGGGAATTTCGGAATATGGCCACTGAGCTTGGAAAACTAACTAAGACCTATTAAAATCATCAGTGAACTAAAAACATGGATTATTTTGATAAAAAATGTTAAGTCTACCGGAAGTTACAATTTTGAGTTATTTTACATTAAAGTCTTGAAATCCATTTTAAATTTTAAAAAAATTATAGTATTTTATAAATTATATAAAAATTTGTGTCAAACCCTCTTTTTAAAGATCTAATGTATAATCTAATGTATAATCTAATGTATATAATCGTAAGTTCTTATAATTCTTATATAAATATGGGAAAATTCGCACTCATTTTAGCGAAATATAGCTATCTATTCCTATAATCTAGATAAGTTCAAATATTTTAATAGAATTAAAATTTGAGAGTTGATAATGGATTCCATTCAATAAATTAACTTTTAAAGTCTATTTGTTTATTTGAGAAAAATTAGGACTGAATGAGATGTCCACACATATTATTAAAACAATTTTCTGTTATACAGAGAATGTTTGAGGCATTCCAAAAATGTTATGCTTTCAACCAATAAATTTTTGTACGCTTTTAACTAATTTATCGAATTATTTGCTTAAAAATAGTTGAGATCTCATTAAATTGAGATTTGTTTGATTCCTAACGATTACAATACGCCTATAAATTAATAATTAATAGAAAATAATCTAATTATATGATCGATGGTTAGTCTAATTAAACATTAATTTAATACTTTTATTGAATGCGGTTTAAAATCTTGTATTAAAAGAAAGATCCTGTTCAAAAAGATAAATTTAGAAAGAACAGTTAAATCTCTTCCCAAATATTTTATTATAGAATTTGAGCAAGCCCATTTAATCATTTTACTTTATAATTAAATAACATAATTTTAAGTCTGAAATAAATTAGAATGTTACTTGCTCAAATCCATTCAAAACTATTTATATTAAAATGTTTAAAAATACATTATAAAAGGAGATAACCTAGTTAAAGTTGAATTGCTAGAGAATCATATTTGAAATTATTGCTAGCTAATTATCAATTGAATATTTTAATAAGATCTCAATTTTTCCATAAACTTATCATTAAATCACTTGAATTTAAATTCATTTGTTATTCTGAAAATCCAAAGGTTTCCACAAACTCTTAAATATCATACAATAATAATGGGACCGCTTTTTGGCACAGTTTGGAGCAGTTCTCCATCTCTTCTGTATATCATTTTCTAAATTACAACTGTTTTGTCCCATAGATTGTGATTGTGGGCAATGGAGTGGTGGGCAAGAGTTCAATGATTCAACGCTTTTGTAGAGGAATATTCACTAATCAATACAAAAAGACACTCGGAGTTGATTTTATGGAAAGGATGGTTCGGTTCGTTCTCTTCATTATTCTATTAAATTTAGTATTAATATTGTACTCAAAAACAGTGTTAAGTCGGAAAACATAAGATTAATGCTTTGGGACACCGCAGGTATGCCTCTCCTCATAAGTGTTAGTAATATTAAAGGTTTTGTATTCCATGTGACTTCAGGACAGGAAGAATTTGATGCAATAACTAAGGCTTATTATAGAGGTATTGAAATACATTGAAAACCAACTGATTTTATGATAAATTGATTGGAACTTTAGGAGCGAACGCCTGTGTTATTGTATTCTCGACCACAGACAGGGATTCCTTCCTTAGCATAGAAAAGTGGAAAAAGAAAGTGGAGTTCGAATGCGGAGAAATACCGACGGCTGTCGTCCAAAATAAAATCGATTTATCGAATGAAAGTGTTATCGAAAGGCATGAAATCGAAAGCACAGCAAAAAGATTCAAATGGAAACTCTTCAGGACTTCGGTTAAAGACAACATTAATGTAGAAAATGGTAATCAGTTCTGAACTTCCATTGATTTAAAAGAAAATGATCCAAAAATGACAAATCTAATGATTCTAATGATTATGTTTACAGTCTTCCACTTCCTCGCAGAGGCTTATATCGATTCACTGGACGAATACAACGAAGAACCGGTTCTTCCATCAAATCTTTCGTTATTCCCAAACAATGCCTCTAATATTAGGCCTTCAAATGTGGACAAACCATTCGCACAAAGTATTGATTTCTAAATTTCAAATCAAATCATAATTTACTGAAAAGAACTAAAAACTGTACTTTAATTCAATAAAAAAAATTAGATCCGCTCTTCAATCAAAGTGTAAACCACTTCTCATACAAATATGGATTTCCTTCCAATAAAATGGGATTTCGTTACATAAATAATGGAATTGGTTTGCATTCAATGGCCAACAATCCAGTCCTAAGTCCTTATGGATACAATAGGCCCAGAGGTCGACCAGTTCATCAACAAAGCTCTGGAATACTCCTTCACAGACATCACTACCAAAATCTTCTGCAGAAGAACTCATTAAAACCTAACTTTCTTTACTCCAATTCCTATAATTCCGAAAAAGTTTACAAAAATTCATTTTTCAAAACGTGTCGAATATTTTAATAAAATTTAAATCCAATTAATTTCACGAAATATTACTTTAATTTCTATTAATTTTACATAACTTTTGGACTAAAGGTTAGGATTTGAAAATTAAATCTAAAGATATTTCAAACGATTAAACGCTTCTCTCGTCTTATGGTTAACCGCATTAAGACGTCTATGGATGGAAGGGTCCAAACTGTAGGGCATCTCTCGGAGGTTTGACTCTGTCGTAATAGTTACCAACAGAGCGCTCCCCTCTCATCAGTTGTCTCATTCTCTCCTTGGTCATTTCATTGACTCTTTGATGCTATTTTTTAACCACAATTTAAATCAATAGACAATTGGAACCGATATAAACAAATACCTGTATATAAGAGTTAAGACATTCCATATAATCTTCGAGATAATTCCTGCAGACTCTTCGGCCCCGTTTGGCGCCGTAGGCCTCGAGACACTCGACGGCATTCATTTGAAACTCAGCGCACCTGTGCTTTGCGAAACCTGTTTGACACTGTGCCGAATGGATGTGACCAAAAATCTCTGTGAAATTGGTCCTGATTATACCCTCTGGAAATCCATAGAGAGGGCGCAAAGCATAGTCCTTATCTGATCCGTCACTCATTGTTATTCGTTAATTGTATTCAATTGTTTGTCAACAAAAATCAATAAAAACTGAGAGAATAGTTGTTTACGTGTATTGTAATTGAAGTGATCGCCAGACGGCACTCCTTTCACACAATCGCTGATTCAGTTTTTAGCGATTAATTCCTATAAATTTAATACTTTTATTAATTATTAATTATGTATTACATTATGTAATTAGAGGAATACCAGAGATGGCCAAGGGATCAGCCTAAGACAGCCTCGACTTCGACTCGAGTCCAAAATTAAACATAAAGAGCTATAAATCGGAAAAATGGTTCTAGGTGACGAAGCTGTCATTCTGCCAAAACTCGGGAAAACTAAATTAAATAAAAGTTAATTTTAGTCGACTTTACAGCAATTAACCGAAAATTAGCCTAAAACTAGAGTTAATTAAAAATTGCAATTCCTCCTAAAGTGAAAAGCCTAGAGTCTAATCTCAAAGGTTGGCCCTAATGTCTGTCTAATGTCTAATAAAAGTTTAACAAAAATCTTTGTTTCAGATTCGATGTAAATAAAAGTGTTAATCAAAAAAAATTATTGATTAAAATATTCATCGAATCGGAAATAATGTTAAATAAAATAGAATTAATGGAGAAAAAGATATGGAGACAAACGACTATCACTTTTGTTATATAATTGTTGTGATTATTGTGATGTCATTTGGCGTTAATTCTTATTAACCATAAATGGATTCGACATTAATTCAAATTATTTCCCAAACAAATTGAGGCCAAACTTAAATACACATTAAGAGTGCTCTCAAATGACTCAAAACTCAAAACTTTTTGTTCAATTTTATTGTTATTTTTAATTAGACAGATATCCTGATAAGTTAGACTCTATTTGATCTTGCTGAAGATATTTAATAAATGAACTGAAATGCTCACAAGAAAACTAGAAAATTGCTTAAATAAACTTGCACAAAGTGAAAATGAACTGATTGTTGATAGGGTTTAACCAAATGACATTGGATCCTTTTGTGTAACTTTTGCCACTTTAGACAATAAATACTCTAAAGATTAGTTGAGAATTGAGTGAAAAGATTGGTCCCAAGGATTCAAAGCACACGATTTAATTAGAATTATTGAACTTGACTTATATGTACTTTGACTGTAAGACAAACCATCCCTTTGTTATTTATCTCTTTTGCACCTCTTTTGCACCTGTCGTTTGTACTCTTTCGGACGTTTAGGTCAACTCTTTGCATCCACTCTCACATTACATAAGCGATGATACGAATGGTTTGAAACAAAAATTTCATAATTAATGGGAAAATTTGAGAAAACAAAAGATGTTTAAAGAGTACAATAATTTCACATAAAATAGTTTTACAATAATTGTAAAAAAGTTTAATAATTATCTGAAATACTATCCATTAAATGAATTTCATTTCAATATCCAGTTGTATATCAACTCAAGAGAACAAAAACAAAATTATGGTCGAGGTCTCATCCAGTAAGATTTTTAGGAATCCCTGGTTTTGAAAGTTGACAAAATGTCCATAATATTCAAAAAAGTGTTCTCTAAAAAGCTGAAAAATAGATGCATACTCGGGGATAGTTTGTCGCAAAATGTCCCATATTTTCATAATTTTGATTAATTGGAAAAATTTACCCTTGCTCATTTGAATTATAAAGTTTTGAATTAATAGTTTACGGAGTTATCAATTTTCAAAATATTTTTTGTGAAACTCTCACTTTATGCTTGGATCTATTTATTTGATTGTAACTTTTTAGATGTGCCTCTACTCGAAGGTAACTCTGATATATACCCGAATAAGTTTTCACAATGAATGGGTTGAATAACAATGAATTGATGACTGGCGCGGATGAAGAGCTGCTCAACCATACTATTTATTTGTCATTCTTTTGTTATATTGTTTTAAGAGAGTATTTGGAGGACATTGATGATTTATTTCTCAATTCTAACAATTGATTGTCGAATGTAGTGTTTGTCTGACTCCCTTTCCTCTAAAACAAATAAGAATCTGAATTATTACGACTAGTATTTTATTAAATGTCATTTTTATCATTCAAATCAAATACAATTAAAAGTGAAAAATAATTAGTTTTAAAGAAAGAAAATAACTTTAATTAAATAACAGAGAAATCTATTGTTTAGTGTTTAAACAAAATACGTTTTAAATCGATATTAATTTGGAGGCGACTTATAAATGATCGCAACCTTAACCTCATTCGTGTTATATTAGTTTACAGCGGATTAGTATTGATTTCATCCAGTATTTTGACCCCAATGTCCATCACTTTCTTTTCATTCTTTGAATTTGACTTTTGATCTGAGTTTTTGAAGCCAGGGAAACTTAGTGTCCTTCGGAATCGAGTGTCTTCGGCTCAGAATACTTTTACCCTTTTTAAGTTTTCCAAAGTTCTTGGTATCTTTCAATTCAACGACTTGATCCAACTCTTCGTCGTTATGAGGTCTATGACTTCCGCCATAATCAGAGTATTTTGAAGAATAACCGCGTGGTTTGGATGGCGTTATGTCCGAAGCCGAAGATTTTGGTGGCTTTTTGCCATATTTTCTGGAACTGGCAGTACTGCCCGTTCGCGAACTTGGCCTTAAAATACCAGATAGTCTATCCGGTTCGTCTTCTGCTCTTCTGTTGTGATGACTAACGGCTGGGATATACATAACTATCGGTTCTCTGTCGTGAATGTAATGACGTTTATGTCTATTGAGAGTATCGCTCTCTGAACTCGAATTCAGAGAATTTCCCGCAGAGTTTAAGTGACTGTGACTTAAGTAACGAATGGGAGTCGAGTGACCGGAAGGGCTCATCCGACCCTCTTTTATTGCAGACATACGATTCAAAGAAGAGGTCCTCTTTTCCTGACGGTTTTTGTATGCGTTGGCCAAACCTCCTCGCGTTTCATCTCTCCTCAAGTGTTCGGTTAGATCTGCAGTACTTTTATGAAGTCTCGGATTCACTACTTCTTTGAGTTTCGTATTTGAAAGCGTTTCTGATTTTTGTTGTTTTTCTTTCAAATGCCTTCGATCTAAAGTGTAGGCCTGTCGGGGAGGGGGCGTAAAATCAGTTAGTTTTTTGTCTTTCTTTTTGTCGAAACGGGAAAGAGTGGAATATGAGGTGTCACTGCCGGACGGGTAGATTATTACATTTGACGCCAACTCTCGTCTGTAATCATCTTCAATAGGTCTGTCACCGGGGCTGACATGGCTGATCCTATGTTGATTAGGCAGAGTATTGACATACGATACGTCTCTTCGTTTTCTCTCAATTTCTTTGAACTGAGGCTTTGGTTCGAAGAACTCATCAAAACTTCTATTCGGATGATAGGGTTCGAAGTCATCGCTCGAAGCGTTTGATATTGAAATAGTCTCTTCCAATGTCTCCTCTTTCACTTCCTTTCTACCGCTTCTATTTAGACTGTCGTTCCACTCACGAGTTGGCTCTTCATATCGATTAAGAGAACGAGATCTCAGTTTAGGGGAAGATTTGGGTAAATTTACTTTCGGACCATCAATTCCGGAGTTAAAAGTAAATCCGATTCCCTTTGTTTTGTTTTTAAGCGTACGATTGGTATTACTATACTCCGAACCCCTTCCCGAGTATTTGGAGTAATGGCTGAGCCCAGACGGAGATCTACTCTCATTCATTGGCGTCCGGTATATAACTGTCGGATAATTTTCACTCAAATCGCTATATTTATCACTTTTGTCGATGTCTTCTCTGAACGATTTCTTCTTAGTTTTGTCGACTTTGCTATAAATTGCTTCGCTTTGAGGTAAATCTTCGCTCCAAACCTCATGTTTCGAGACTGGGGTTCGTTTCGATGGTTTTTCAGTCTTGAGGTGTGGGACATCACTATATGCGGTGACAAATCCATCATTAGATGACTTGATTACGCGAACAAAACTGTCATTACTATCGGTGGAAGTGTTGAGGTGACGATTCGACTTCTTGCGATTGCATTGAATGCCAACATCTCTTACGGTAGGAATATATGAATACGAGTCACTCGTCTGTAATTCATTATATAATTTCGGCTCTTTTTCCAAAAATATTTTATCCAAATCGTCGGCGGAAACCAATTTTTGGTCGTCTGTGGCCGGAAGTGCCCTATGATTTCTGTAGAGAGATCTGAAACCATCGCTTTTGTCACTTCTATCACTTCTGAATTCAATGGCTTCAATCTCAGGATTGCGTCTTTCTTTTGGATGTTTAGGAACGGGTTCGTGGTACTTTCTTAGAGTCTTGTTTCTCCAAATTTTGGTTCCTTCTTCTTTAGAAGTGTAAGTCCTTCCCTCTCCCGGTAACTCAACAGAGGATTTTTCGAATTGGGCCCTGTCGGCCATTAGCCGAGGACCAGAGCTTATGGTCAACATTGAGATAATTGATCATTAATTCAATCACTCGATTAAAAAGTTTTAAAAAACTTTTGTTTTAAAGTCTTTACGCATCAAAACATTTAAACCATTTATTCATTCAAACTCTCAAACAGTTATTAAACGAAAGTTGAAATTCTATTAAATTGAAAATAACTGTAGATTTTTGTACGACTAATACAAATACAAATTGAATGCATTTTCCTTAGATTACTCCTACAAATGGCCTTTCATTTGGAATAGACATATAAATCCTACGCCAAGTTTAAATAAAATTCAAATAAAACTCTTCTTAAGAATTGAGAAAAAATAATTATTAACTGGTTTTGATCGGAGAACACCTGTCGGGTCACGCATGCGGTCTATTCGGCAAAATTAGTTAACTCTTTCTTCACGCAAACATTGGTTCGGCTATTGATCATAAGACCCTCCTTCTGGTTAGGATTGAGAACTGAATCGCAGATGACCTTGCTTGTGCTCGAACCTAACAATGCACTAATTGGCATAATAATCGTAGGACTGATCCATAATTTGAAGCCCAAACCTTAGAATGTGTGGAATACTTAATATCATTGCATAAGTTATTTATAACATAAATGAAAGATTGAATAATAAAATCATTGAAAGCCAGAAAACGTCTTCACCCTATTTGAGAAATTGGGTGACTTTGTGTTCCCTATTTCGATGAGATTCTTCGCCCTCTTC
>JAQIYB010000066.1:0-18217 GCA_034699325.1 Oribatida sp. Gr-Ori-00743 | reverse complement strand
AGGTATTCTCTATTTTGAGTCCAATCGCTGCGAATAACTAATTTTTGTCAATCATTTCAGTCATTCATAGAAATGTCAAATTTCTCGAACGGAGAGCCAATATTCACGGCTTTAAACCAATTACATAGCAGTGCCTTAAAGCTGAGGGTCGAGTGCAAGACTTCAGTCAATATGAGTTCAATTCCTCAACACTTACAGCAAGACTTTCGTCTGATGTATCAGAAAGTGATAGAAAGTGCCTTTGAAATCGCAAAATCAGCCAAAATTCTCGTAACTCTTTTTCATTAGTCAAACCATTTAATGAACCCTTAATTTTGTATCGATTTTTACTAATTATTGAAAATAAATATTTAATTAACAATTATTTTGATTTATGACGACATCTATCGTCGGATATAAAAACTGTGATAAGTATTGCAAATATGTCTCCAAATTATTTACAATAAACACGTGTGTGTCGTCTCTTTAAGTTAAAGGGATTTAAACTCATTATTAAACACTTCGACACTGTTTTGAATTGAGAAATGGGCCGAATTAAGAAGAAGGGTCAAACTGGCGCTAAAGTAGCCTTTATGACCAGAGGTCAGGCCATTAGAAGATTACAGCTCTCGCTTAAAGACTTTCGGTTTGTATTTGACTTGTTTTCAATGTTTTCACAAAAGATTTGATCCGTTTTTAGGCGTTTATCTATTCTGAAGGGCATATATCCGGTCGAACCGAAGCACAAGAAAAAGGTGGACCGAACGGGAAGCTCTTCCAACAAAACATATTATTTGCTGAAAGACATCCAATACTTATCTCATGAGCCAATCATTTGGAAGTTTTGGGACTTCAAAGTAAAATTCAAATATATCTCAACTTTTAATTAAAGGTTTTAATCAATTGATTAGATATTTATGCGAAGAGTGGTTCGCGCGAAGGGTCGCAAAGACAGCGAATCTATGAAAAGAATTCGAGAAAATAAGCCGTTCTATAAATTAGATCACATCGTAAGGGAAAGGTATCCCTCATTTGTCGACGCCTTACGAGACATCGACGACGCCCTCAGTCTCTGCTTTTTGTATGCGATGTTCGGCAAATCAAAAGGCCTTCCCCTCGAACTCATTGAATTAAGCCGTCGTTTGACTCTTGAATTCATGCATTACGTCATCGAAACAAAATCTCTTCGAAAAGTGTTTGTTTCCATTAAAGGATATTATTATAGGGCAGACATCAACGGTCAGAGCGTGACGTGGGTTGTTCCGCACCAATTCGTCTTTAATGTAAATATGACTAAAATTTCTTCAATCGATTAATTGAATATTTTTAGCGCTTAACTGACGTCGACTTTCAAGTGATGCGAACTTTTGCCGAATTTTATGTAACGCTTTTGGGTTTTGTTAATTACAAACTCTATTCGACTAATTCTTTGTTATATCCGCCAAAAGTATGTTTCCGTTCATTCTTTCGGTTATTCTCATTGTTTTAAATTTTAAGATCGTCGACAAATCGGTTGTGGAGGACGAAGACTTTGATCAACTCATCTCTTCTTTGAACAATCCATTGACATCTTTCGGAAATTCGGATCAATTAGCAAAAATCGATGACTTTGAAGATAATGAGGAGATTTCCAATTCTGAGCTCACATTTCATCAATTGATTAAATTACAGAATTTATTCAGTGGTTTGAAATTCTTTTTAAATCGAGAGGTCCCGCGGGAGTCACTCGTATTCGTAATAAGAAGTTTCGGTGGAATTGTTTCCTGGGATAAAACACTTTATTGCGGCTCCACTTTTGACGAAAACGATGAGTCAATAACTCATCAAATTGTTGATCGCGAAGACATCGGATCAAAGTTTATGAACCGCTACTATATTCAGCCGCAATGGGTTTATGACTGCGTCAACGCCCGAATACTTCTGCCCGTTCAGCAGTACTTTATGGGAACCACACTTCCTCCCCATTTATCACCTTTTGTTGAAGAAACTGAAGGCGATTATGTGCCGCCCGAAAAGATAGCCCTTAAGAAACTTCAATCGATGGAAACTAAGGATGAATCTGAAGAAAGTGAGACAGAAGTGATCCAAAGCCAGAGAAACGATAAGCACACGAAGAAAAATAAGAACGCGGATGAACTGAAGGCCCCCTCAATGACTGTCAAACCCGGTTCACTCACAATTGAAGACAAGGAAAAGATTGCGCGACAGGAAAAGGACGAAGAAAAACGATTAGCAGTTATGATGATTCCGAAGAAGAAGAAAAGACTGTACTCTAAGATAATGTTCGGTAAAAAGAGAAAAGCGAAAGACGCGGAAAAACTCAAATCTAAACGAAGAGAATTTGATAATAAAAATTAGATTTCGAAAAGTTATTAAATTTTAATTATTTCGTGAATTAAATTAATTACAAAAGAAAATTAGATTACATTTACAGAAGTTCTGTATATTTACGAAATAAGTTTAAAACAAACATTTTATGGCGTCTTTCAGTTTTTAGGAGTTCTATGTCTCGTTGCGTACGGCGATTGTCTATTAGATTGTGAGGTCCCCTCATTCTGTTCATTAGGATCTTCTTTGCCGAGTGCCGAACCGACAGAGCTTTCATTTATTTGTGCGATGGATGTGATCTGAGATGTGTTTGTCTGCAAATCACAATTTAATTTTTAGTTTTAAAGAAAAGTATTTCTCACTGTTTGTGAGCCAACAGTGGTTTGTGTGGCGGCTCTTATTGCGAACGTAACGGTTTGTGGTTGCGATGGAAGTGAGGTCTGCAATATTGTTGGCTGTCCTGAGATTATTATACTCTTAGGGCCACTACCGGAGGATTGGTTCTGTGCGGAGGCGCTTGAAACTACTTGGATGTGTTTAACTGTTTGCTGATTGCCTCCGATTTGGGTGACTGCTATGGGTGTGCTCTGCTGTGAACTTTCTATGGTTTGCGCGGTTTTCGATTGACTGACCGCTTGAAGTATTGATTGTGGTATTAATGTCGCTCCTGTTGTGGTACTACTGCCACCGCTTTGTGAGACGTGCTTTCATTTGATAAAACAATTAATTGATTGAAAATAATGAGGAGAGAGAGAGAGAGAGAGAGAGAGAGAGAGAGAGAGAGAGAGAGAGAGAGAGAGCTTACAATTGTATGGGACAGGTTATGCGATCCCACAACTAATCCCTGTTTCAAAGCCTGTTGTAATTGTTGAACTGTAACAGTGGTCGGCACAGTCTTTGTTGTCTGAAGGCTCTGTGATGTCGGGGATGACTGATGTAGTATTTGGAATGTACCCATCGGTGAACTCTGGAGTTGAGCCATACCTTTAGGCTGACCCGCAATGGTTGTTATCTTCTGAGTGTTTTGTTGGCCTAATTTGTTAAGAAATTAATTTAAAACATTTAATAATTTAATTCTTAAATTCCTATAAATAATATTTGCAGTCAATTGTCCTCAAAATGGAACTCAAACTCAGTTTCGAATCAATCGTTTGCTTAGAAATGAATTTCAAGAAAACGATTCTTTATTTTTGTGGTCTTTGTTTCAAATTAATTGAATTCATGCAAAACTAAGTGGACTTCAATCTAAGACTTTATCTCTGATTCATCTAAAAAATGATATTCAGTACAAACAACTCATTACTTCATTTGAACAAAAACTGAAATTAGGAGTAAAGGAATGCATTCGTACCCAACTGTTGGCTGAGTTGACTCTGGAGTTGCTGTTGGTGTATGACTTGAGTGGTCTGTTGGGGCCTTTTCTGCTGCAATAACTGTATTTGTCTCAATTGTGAGGCCGATACTGAAGCTAAGGTAGTGGAAGTCGGGTTATTAGTGTTGGCCGCTGTCGGCGATATAACTTTAGTCATCGGAGACGTGAATATATTCATTCCGGTCATAGTTATCGGTATTGTTAATGACTGAGTAGCCATAGATGCGGGCGATGACAGAGTTTTTACAAAAGTTACCGGATTTTGGAGTAATTGGTTTTGAGATTGTGATGACTGAGTTTGAGGGGACGACTGCTGCACAAGGATTTGCGTTTGGCCTAAATTACCTGAGTTTTGTTGCATTTGTTGGCGTTTAATGATTTGTGCCAATTGGGGATCAGTTATCGTTCGCGTAATTATTTGTTGGGCGGGTTTACCGGTGCTGGTCGTCGTTGTTATTCGTTGTTGTGTTGCAGTCATCGGAACGGCTACAGGAAGTGTGGTCACAATACTCGGTTGTGAGACTTTCAGTCCCGAAGTGGTTGCGATCAATGATTGAGTGGTGTGTACTCCCGGCTGCGTAACAGTTGCTGTTATCTGAAAGCGAGGGGACTGTTGTCCGACTCCAATGTTTGCCAACTGTTTAGTCGACTGAGAAATTGTTTGCATTTGAATTTGTGGCGATTGTTGTTGTCTTTGAATCTGTTGCTGTTGTTGGCGAAGAATTATCTGTTTATATATTTGTGGATTGGCAGTAGTCAAACGCCCGGCCAATGACTGTCCACCGATCTGATTGACAGCCGGCGATACCGCAGCTATGAGCTTCTGATGGGCCTGAGGTGTGAGTGCAGCCACTGATACGACAGAACAAGTCTGTTGTAATCCTTGAGGAATGCCTTCAGTGTTTGTGACATTAGTGGAACCTATAGTTTGTGGGCTGACATTAATCTGACTGAGTATTGGTTGAGGCAATGGCTGCGATGCGACGTTCACTTGAGATAAGGCTTTATTGAGTGACAATTGTGTGACAGACGTCTGCCCCGACGCCAGACTAGCCTTCAGATTCGTCTGATTTATTTGATTAATTTTGGCACTGATTGCTTGCGATAATTGGTGCTGTGCTGGGGTCGGCATATTTGGGTTTTGAGACAAAATCGTTTTGATTTGAGTGGTTTGTTGTTGTTTTTGATGAATCGATTGTTGGAGTTGTTGTCGAGCGGCCATCTGCTGTTCCGCCACTGCTTTCTGTTTTTCGCGTTGTATGCGTTCGGCGCGATTTGCGGCGACCTGTAAGGGAGTCAAAGGGCGCTCCAAATCTATTCCACTTTCAGAGAGCAAAGCGATATGTTTTGGGTTTCTTGAAGTCGTGTTCACAAACATATGCTTAAGAGTTGGGGTCCTTTTGTTTGCGATTTGTTTAATAGTTTCAAACCTTTGGTTACATAACTGACTAAACGCCAAATTGTTGTCCTGGCCAATCAAACTACTTGTCTTCAAGGGTCTAACAGAAGAAATAACAGGTGTTTGCTTTGGCACATTTGTGGAAGTGCTCGGGATATTTGGTGTACTGCTTTGGAGTGGATTTGACACTCCTTTCAGTTTCTTTTGCTTTTGTTTGGCGTCAGAGATTACTTTCCCCTCTTCTCTGGGAATTATAGCCACTTCGTAGTGATAGCGACACAGTTTGGGTGACCTATAGTTACAACTGACCACATTCACCACATCTGACACCAAATCCCAGTTCGGGACGTGTCCGGGAGATATGTTTGAAAGACTTGTTGGCAAGTCTTGGAAATTCTGAAGCACTTGAACAATAGCCCAATCCTCATGAATAGCCCAATTGGGTATAGAATCCTGAAGAGGACCCCCAAATACTTTATGCGCGGGCGACGGTATTATATTAGCCGCCGGTAAAAGACAACTTCCGCCCAAAGCATTCAAAGTTCTAAGAATGGCCGCATTTTCGGGTCCAAAAACTAAGACTCCCTTAAGTTTCTGAAGAATGAGTTCGCGGCGCAATTTTATTATAGAAGTGGACGGCCGGTCAAACAAAGAGCGCGGAATATTAAAACCTTCTTCTTTGCGAACTTTCTGTTTCCGAGCTATTAATAGACATACAATCGGTCACCGAATCAAACAATTATAGAAACAGAAAACAGAATAAATCGAATCATACCAATAGTTGTGTCCAATTTTAATCTTTTGTTTGAGTCTTTCGGCACATAAACCGCCGGTAAAAGAGACTCAGGGATTGGTGTTTGTTCGTAAAGAAAGCCGAGAGAATAATCAATGTAAATATCATTTTCGTCTTGTGGTGGAGTGGGCGGCGCCCAAATCTGTTCCCAAACACCAAATTTTGAGACAACCGTAAAAGACTAAGAAATGACTGACACTTACCGGCATTTGTTCGAAACCATTATATGAGATAAAGACCTACAAAAAGAATAGTTGTTTCAAACTCTGAATTTGAAGTGTGTTTTGATCGCCAGAATTGCAAAAAAATCTCATTTCTTTCGGTTGTAAACTATTTGAAGCACTAATGAATTGAGTGGAGTGAGAGAGTCGGGCACTCGATTCATATAAAGTTTTGGTGCCGACAGTGTTAACACTAGACTAATGACAACCACCAAAAGAAATGATTTAATGCAAAACGGCTCACAAAACGCAACTATTCTTTGATAACACTATAAAAGCGTTGCGATTCTCGGCTAAAAGACACCAAAAACCTTATATACGAACACAAGTGCTTTCAATTCAAATAATTCACTTCCAAAAGAAATGAGAGTTCAGTTATAGTAATCATTATTATTATTAATTGTTTTTTTACATAACAAACAATAATTTGAAATAAATTAACAAATAATATACAAAAGCCTCTAATTTTAAATCAGTTTCAATGATAATCACATTTAGTAATTCGATATATTAGTCAATAATCGGTTAAATTTTAAATAATTATCGAGTTTTTCGGCTGGAATTTGAAGCATTGGTAGAACCCGTTTGGTTACCATTTTCTTTTGGCTTCGAAACAGTTCTGGTATTCGAGCGCTTTATGTGATTATTAGTATTGGGATAACAATTATTTCCAATACTTCTGCTCTTAGAAACTGATCTGTTTTTGGTTATAACCGGTGACCGCGGAGAGCGTCTGATCTGATTATTTAATTTATTGTCAATAGGTTTGACTTTAGAAGTCATGTTTCGGTTATTTAAGTGATTGGATCTAATCTTTACATTCTTTTGATTATTCTTAAAGCAATTCTGGCGATCATTGTTCACAGTTATGTCTGTATCTAATTTGGACCGTTTTTTAACCTGATTATAAGCATCTTCTCTATGGCACGTCAGGAGAGGCTCTCTGTCCTCTTCCATCTCCTCTTCCCGTCTGAGAGCTTCTTCTTTTTCTGCCTGAAGCCTTCCCAACTCCCATTCCTTTTTGTGAGCTTCGATTTCCTCCTAAAACACAATCAAAATATAAGTTATTTAGAATTTATAGTCAAATGAATGTAAACCTCCGCCTGTTTTAACTGCTCGAAAGACAAAGATTCCTGAAATACTTCCAACACTTTCATCGCGTATTTCTCGACCGGAGTTAACTTTAAATCAAACAAATTATTAACGATTTAAAGTAATGGCAAAGAGAGCAAACCTGGCCAATCAGTTGATCGATCTGTTCCTCTTCAGGACTCTTCTCTTCATCTTTGTCGGCATCAATTGGAATGTTTTCATCAAACTCTGCGTATTCGGCCGCGGCCTCAGCTCTAGCGGTCTTAGCAGCGGCCACATCGTTGTCTTCCTCAACAGTTCCCAACGCCTGTTCAAACTGTGCTTCGAGTAGAGTTTCGTTTGCGTTTTCACTGAGATCTGTGCCCTCAGAGCTTTGAGCGGAAATATCTTTCAACAAATCCACTCCAAAGAGATCCTGAATAGCATTTTGTTTGAAGAAAGCAGTCGTGAAATTTCCGCCTTCGATGGCAACACTTCCCAAAAGTTTCTTTTGTTGAGCCTTCTTAAGGATGTTCTCCTCGATAGTCATTTCACTAATAAGTCGATAAATATGAACATCTCTAGTCTGACCGATTCGATGACACCTGTCCTGTGCCTGTGCGTCCATTGTCGGATTCCAATCGCTATCATAAAATATCACAGTGTCGGCACCCGTCAGGTTTACACCGATACCACCGGAACGGGTCGACAGTATAAAACAAAATATACGTTTGTCTGCATTGAACCGTTCCATTAATGCTTGTCTTTGTTCTATTTTAGTGGTTCCGTCCAAACGAAGATATGTATGTCCATTATGGTTGAGGAACTGTTCAAATATGTCGAGCATTCGAGACATTTGGGTAAACATTAAGACGCGATGACCGCCGGTCCGCAAATCCCAAAGAAGTCGATTTAAAACTTGAAGTTTTCCGCAATCGTATTGAATGAGTCGCAGTTCGGGGAACTGTAATTTACTCTGAGATATAGGGCTCTGCAGGACATCGAAAGCATCAGACAAATGGTAACTTAAGTCTGAACTTATATTTTTGATTTCACTTCTTTTAGAGGGCGGCAGATGTGAAGCATGAAATTGGATGGGAGGACACACCACTCGTGGAACTATACAGAGAAATCGTTTGAGCACTTCTCTGAGGTCGTCAACTGTTTGTTCGGGAGTTCTAATCAAATCACTTAACGTATTCGTGAATTTCCAAAAGTCTTTATGGTATTGGTCTGATTGTGGCGCTAATCTGCAGTTCAAATACCCGTTCCCTATATTAAATACTGAAGAACCGGATGGAATGGATTTTGTCAAAGATTTTAGGTTCTTAATAGAGGAGACTTCCAAGAGGTCGGTCGCATATAAAGCGGTTGCACTACATTTGCGTTGATTAATACGAGACAGAAATGAAAGCTTTTCCTTTCGTTCTGTCATTTGTTTGGCTATTAATGACTGCTTTTGAAATGAAGTTGAGGTTGACTTTGAAGGCATTGCCGTCGATGACACCATCTGCTGCTCCTGACTATTGGTAACACCTAATGAGAAGAGAACAAAATGTGACTGAAATTCGCTGATTCCAAGTATTATAAAATACATCGAATGGATGACTCAGTTTTTATATTTGAGACAATGGAAACTGAATATAATATCATTTATTAAATCAGAATGGATGGTCTCAAGGGAAGGATGGTCTCAAGGGGTGGGCTCTCAAACAAACCGATAGTTTCAATCATTTGTCAATTAATGAGAATAAATATTCATTTAGTTTAATACTAAAACTTTTGTCTCCTTTGGGTTATATTCGCTTAATTTTTTTAATCACAAAAATAATCGAAAACTCGAACAGAATATAAATGTATAAATCGATTTCAATACTCAACGGATAATATAGACTTCAATTTCAATAACGACTAATGTTTTTAGTGAACCAAGAATTCAATTTTGTGTTTGGAAACACTTAATAGTCTTTTAATAGTTTTGCAAAATTATATTAAGAATAAAATATTTTCATAAATTTACAATAAATCGAAACCGAATACAAAACATACCGACATTTGGCTGAACGGAACGAACTATTATCTGTCGCATTGGATTTTGAGGGCTTTGACTCTGTCTTATGAGAGAGGGCGGAATTGTAGATGAAATGGGGGTTCCAGAAGATGTCCTTAAAAGAATGTGAGGACCAGTTGGAGTTTGTACCAAACGACCCAAAGGTATTGCCATTCTATTGCCTGTCCGCACAAAACTTGTCAAACAAGAACTTTGTATATAAGACATACCTTCGGGCGAAGAGTTAGCCGATGGCGAAGGCTTTGTTAAGTTATTTTGTGAAGGAATTCCTGCCATTAAGAACTTCTGTTCAATTTGTCTATTAGCGGATGAGGGCGTCGATGAAGAGGTAGAGACCAACTTAGATGGTGTCGTGGAGTGCATTGTCGACGTTCGGATTTGAAGACGAATTTTACCACGTGGACAACGAGGAGGAGGCTCAGGAGCTGAGTCTATCTCTTGAATCAGTTCCGGAGTAGCCATAAAGCGGCCGATACGGTGGTGAGCGAAAGCACTCAAAGTAAAAGATAAATCCGAGAGAACTAAGTTTAATGATTTTAGTTGAATGTGTCGGAAAGGATCGTAATCTAAAGCAGTTGTGACTAATGACGCCGTTTCGTAAGTCAGTGGTTCCGCCATTAATGGAGAGACTGTTGGTCGCGGATCAAATAGATTCGGGTGATTACAGACTTTACGCAATTGCATCAAAATGTTGATAACACTTAAGAAATTTCCCGTCAAAAGAGTTTCTTTCGTTCTAAAGAACAAACCAAACAAATAATTAACAAATTTAGTCGAAGTAATTCTCAAACAATTGTTATCTTATTTGTGCTGACCTTAAGTCAGATCAACAAAAGGCGTAAAATTAGATAAATTTCATTTTTGAGATACTTTAGCACTAAATCGGTACAGAAAATGACCGAAAGAGTGACTCTAAGTCTCAAATAAGTATTGGGAAGGAATAAAATGAAGACTCACTTCGTAAGAGACATGAATTCTTCGTAGAGAAAGCGCTGTCGTTTAGAGAGGGAACACATCACAATGTGTTCATATTTTTTAGGCAACTGTTTCTCGACGTCACACTTCAAACGTCTCAGAAGGAAAGGCCTCAAAACTTTATGTAATCTTCTAATGAGGCCCTCATTGAATTCGTTGTTTCCCTCAACCATTCCGGTGACGGGATTTACGAACCAATCCTTAAATTCTTTGTGCGATTGAAATACATTAGGCATAAGAAAATGCATTAAAGACCACAATTCCATCAAATTGTTCTGAAGCGGTGTTCCCGTCAAAAGCAGTCTTCGGGAAGTATTGAAATTCAAAAGCATTTGCCATCTCTGAGACTTGAAGTTCTTGATGTGTTGCGCCTCATCTAATATCAAATACTTCCACTTCTTTCTGCGGAATGACTGGTGATCTTGAATGACAAGTTTGTAGGAAGTGATACAGACGTGGAACTGATTAGGTTTTGTCCAACCCTTTCAACAAAATCAAAATTAAAGTGTTTACTACTTTTGGTGACCTTAAGTCGGATGAGACCAACAAAAGGCGCATAAATAGAAGACTACTTTTTGAGATACTTTAGCACTCAATGAACACAATTAGAGCTCAAAGAGTGACTCTAAGTCTCAGTCATAAGACGAGAATAGAAATATGTGAATACCTGACGCTTTTGCTTCCTTTCCTTAGGACTTCCATAATATGTCAGTATTTTGAAGGCTGGACTCCACTTCTTAAACTCCATTTCCCAGTTAAGCATAACACTTGTGGGCACTACAATGAGATGTGGGCCCCAAATACCTTTATCACAGGCCAAGTGTGCGATCAGAGCAATGGTTTGAATAGTTTTACCCAAACCCATCTCATCGGCGAGAATACCGTTGAGTTTCTTGTCCTGCATTGCCACCAACCAGTCCAGACCGATGTGTTGATACTCTCTGAGCTCATGTTTTAAAAGGAACGGCACTTTAGTGCGCACTTCAGTTGTCAACAAAGTGTTTCCTTTCGGTTGTAGACTCTCAGCGTTGGCTGCAATGTCTGTGATCTCTCGATTGGGGCCGACATTAGCTTTGGTTGTAATGGTAGTGTCACTGATTTCCTAAAAGATATAAAAATGTCTCAGTTCTCAGGTCTCGCAAACATAGAGAAGACATTTGCGGTGTTTTTAGAATAGATTTCAATTTTCCCCAAATTATTAAAATTTCACAAATGATTAGAAACAACTCAAATGTGATGCGTTGGAAGGGGTTTCAAATAAAATGTAAGTCCAACTGACCTCAACCAATGGCTTAATGTCAGAATTTGCGTCCGGATTAATGAGAAATTCCATTCCAATTTCACCCGTCTCTTCTTCGGTAGACAAGTTATCCTCAAAATCTTCGTCTTCTTCACAGGTATTGTCGTCATTCTCTTCAGTTTCTTCGTCATCACAGTCCATATCTTCGTCGTCATCGCTGTCCAATTGACTGCTATCGTCGTTATTATAGTATTTATTGAGTAATTCCTCGACGGGAACGTCCAAATCGTTTTGCAATTCGAGCAGTTCGTCGGAGTGGTCTACTTTCCCCTCAATCTTTTCTTCCTCCTCAATAGTGTCCTCCTCGTCCTCTATCTCTTCGTCATCTACTCTGAACTCATTGTCGTTGTCAACGGAGCCATCGACGATCTCTTGGGGAAGGGATGCTCTCAGATCTTCGATAGGGATTTCACTTTCTTTTTGTAATAATTCGATTTCGGAGACACTGTCGCCGACTCCGACTTCCTCCTCCTCTTTAGCGATGGTCTCTTCGTCATCGGATTCACTGTTTTCAGGTTCGAACTCACAGTCGACTTCTTCCTCGACAGTCACTGTATTTTCACTGGTATTCATAGTTTTGCCCAATTCTTGAGTCAAGCGTTCGGTATATTTGTCTGCTTTGTCGACAATGAAATTCAAGTGCATGTCATGTAATTTCTTCCGCTTCTCTTTGAGCCGAACCTCTTGTTTTGCTTCGAATACTTTTTCGACGTCTGACCAGAACTGACGGATTTGTTTTGCAATATTCGACGCAATTTTCTTCATTCGCAACAACTCTTCTTTTTCGGCCTTTTCTGCCGAAGATTTTTTGTCCGAATGATATTTCATAACCATTTTTGCGCACTTCTTTGCGGACGCTTTCTTCCATTTCCTCTCCTGAGCGAAGTCTGCGGCCAACCATTGCATCTCTTCCAAGAGATAATCCCAATGTGTTTTGCGGCGCAGAGGTTCTTGAACTTTGGGTAACCGTCGACTCGACCACAAACCATTTTTTCGCAGCTCTGCTATTCTATGAACGACATGTGCCTCCTGTCGGGCCCTCTCAACGATCTGTTCCTGAGAACCAAACGATGAATCGTAAAATGAAGAGATCGAGTGCTGTCGAGTCGTCGCCCGAAGGGAACCAACGCTTTGTATTTGATTCTTATTACTCGTTGACAATGGAGTGCCTAAAGTCGTGGATCCGTTTGGAGTCAGTTTTGTGGTCGTCTGAGTCGACGGCAGGATATCTGTTGAATGACTTGATATCGGCGCCGATTGTGTCGAAGACATAACAATCGACTGAACGGAAGTGGAAGAGTTGGAACCGACCACTTGAGTGGCAATTGGTGTCAAGTGTAGGACAGCCTCCGAGGCCGGAGCCTCCAATGGCTTATGAGTCACATCAAGAGACGACTTGAGGGCAATTAGTTCTGTGAGCTCTTCATCTGACATATGTCTGTTGGGGTCAGAGGCGGCCGAAGCGGACAGATATTGGAGTAACTCATTGTTTGTCACTCTTTTCTTGAAGCCGTGAAAGTCAATGAGGTTTCCTCCCGTCTCCAAGAAGTAAAGCTCTAAAATGTGGTCTAAATTTGATTCGCGAAGTCGTTTGAGTTCGCGATCCAAATAAGTCAACACAATATTGTCGGCCATTTTGATCGGTCGCGGGTTTGGGCTTCGGATCCGAAAACACAATTAGATTCTCGTTTTACTCAATTTTAGCATTTTATTTACAATTTTGAGATTTTGGTCTCGACTTTGAGGACCGATTCAACCGTTTTTACACATTTGTTATTTACAAAAATATATAAATAAATAGTTAAACAAAAGAGAGATTTAGCGGTAATTTAGTGCAAAAAGTGAACGCATTTTCAGACGAAAGCCTTTCAGACAAATGAGTCATTGCTTTGCATTCAGTTTTGCCATTTTGTTTGGGAAACGGAAACCAAATCCCAAACCTTTTGGTCTTTTCTTTGTTGAAATCTCTCAAAAAAATTACGTTTTGTTAAAGAGTTAAGTCATTAATTATGTGCGCAATTGAACATTGTATTGTGCAAGTTCAATCACAACTTGGTCTATTAATATTAGCGAATACATAGCAATACCTAGAATGTTTAGAAATGAATGTAACCTTAATGTAACCTGGATAGTATTCTCATTTTAGACTCAAGTCATGGAAATAACTTTTTATTCGGTTTATTGAATAAAATGTTTGTTAGACAAAACTGGAACATAAAGTAATCCAATTATTTGAATATCTGTTCCGAATAAGTTTTCTAATTTACAAAGTTCAAGTTTAAAACGTCATTTTTATATCAATTATTTAAAATGACCATGCTTAAAATATATATATGTCAGGGCTAAGTTTGAAACTTTGGATTAAATTGAATTTTCTTTAATTAATCGTAAACTGAATTAAAGGAATTCCTTGACTTTTCCGGTCGACAGACTTCAGTCCATATTAACTGAGATTTAGTTCTTAACTCTGATTTTGGTTATAAATATGAGATAATAATAATTATTGTAATATTGGTTCCGAGTGTCTAAAGGCTTACATAGATATGCATTCTTGTAAAGTCTTGTAAACTGGTATTAATTCATAAAATTGATGCAAACTTGAATTGCTTGCGGGTATGAGAGACCCACTCCTCTAATAACCTGTGCTTACAATAAAGTTTGCACTAATATATTGATTGAAAGAAAACCAAAAACAATAAACTGATATAACAATAAAGAAATCGATGGAAACTTATATCTTATTGCGAATCATTAGAAATACGGGTAATATTGCACACAATCGTAGTCTTGAATCAAACTCTCCTCCGGCTATACATTACTTCTAAATTAGTTTTCGGATAACAAATATATGGGACACGAAATATAGGACAACCTCTCTCTCAATATTATACTTCGTAACCGAAGGTCATAGTCTTATAGACCCCCAAAACTCATTCCAATAAATCAGTGCTTTAAGACTTATAGAAAACAAGTATTGAGAAGACCTTTATTTTGGTAATAGGCGTACGGTATGTCTGAATGGCCACCGATTCAAACATTGTCTTTTGCTAACCATTTATTGAATGAGATATTCATTTGATTCGATATTTTCTTTAATTTGTTTACATTTAATGCATTCGTTTAAATGTTTTTCAATAAAAATAATTAAAAGCTTTGCTTTTTTGCCTCAAATCGATGTATTGGACTCCAAATGCAATCATTAATTATTATGTTATAAAAACCTTAACCGAGTTATGAGTCAATCAGTGAATGCAAACGCAGTCAGTGGTCAGACCAGACAAATGGCCAACTCTTGTGATTTGAATCAAAGATGTTTGAGTCGCAAATACACGGCTTTGTGTCTGGTTTGCGGAATAATGTCTTTATTGGTGGGATCTATAATTGTCACAATCTATGCATTGATCCGTTTAACCACTTCTTCGATGCAGTATTTTGAAACCATTCCAACATATATTCCCTCCATTTTGGTATCACTTCTGTAGATCTCATCATTCATTGGATTCTAATATTACTTTGTTTTACAGCTCATCACAAATGGTTTGGTAGTCATCTCATTCACTAAAAATCAGCTCAGATTCCCGTTTGTGGTGAGTAAATGAGATGTGAATGGAAGTATCAAGCTCTATTTCTCTCTTTTCTTTGTTTAGGCCAAATTGATTGGAGTCAGTTATTTGGTGTGTGCTTTGGTCAGTTTGATTGTGACGGTCACCACTACTGTCATACATATAAATAGATTGCAAACATATAGCGAGTGTACGGCTCTGTCTGAGGACAGATGTATTTGTTTGCCACAAACTGAGAGCCAATCCTCACAGTCCTCACAATCTTTGAATAGCAATGGTTTGTCTCATTTAGAGGTTGAACTTTAAACTGACATTTGTTTGGTTCCTATAATAGCCGGTAATCCAATGGTATTCAATAATTTAGAGAATTGTCAACTGATTCAAGGCTTTCTGTTCTCTTGTCTGAGAGCTGTGTTCGGTCTGTCCGTAGTCTCGATATTGATTTGTATCTTCTCCTTAATGCTAGTCTACCAGTTGTTGAGTCATCAGAAAAAGAAGAAGTATTTGCAACAATTGGAAATCAGGCGACGATTTCACGTACAGAGTCGAGTGTTAGGCTCCCATTCCTCTCATCCGTCTTTTGTTACGCCACATATGTTTGGCAGAAATCGAAACAATTCTTTAAGATATATGACATATGGATATTGTGATGATGTGATTGCAAACGGTTGGGCACTTCCCACACATTCTTACGATAATTTAGACAATCGTTTGTATAATCGAAGTTTTGAAGACGACATTCATTCAAATGTGGGGACAACCGATCGCTCACATTCGTGGACTAATTGGTTAAATTGGTCGCGAAATCCTTTACCAAATCAGAGCACAAACCGAAGATTTTTTAATTTTTTTCGAAATTCAAATAACAGAGAGAACCCAAACGGATGGCAAACTCTGAATAATCAAAATTTTCTTCCGCCCCATGTATTCATTCCACGCATTGGTTCGGGCGGTTTGACAGGACTACCACCACATTTGACTCAATATCCGGACAACCATTTAAGACGGACTCTTCTGAATTCAATGAGTCGAAGAACTCGATCTAATGACGGAATATTTCAACACATGAATGTCCACAACATTCCAATGGATAACTCTTCATATAACCCCAACGGAAACGTTTCGACCAATATTTTTGCGTTATGGGGTCCGCCCCCTCCTTATACCTGTTCCCAACCGCAATCTTTGAACAGAATAAATACAATTTGTAATAATATAAACCATTCGTCAATTGGTCAGCACTGCCGAGAATCAAGTGTACACTCAGAGGTAGCGCCGGCTTCTAAGATGAGTACTCCTCAATCGGAAAGACGTCTTCGATGTAATGCATTCTCTTCTGAAGGAATCCGATTAAAAGTTGAGGGAAGGGATAGTTTATTAAAACCTGAGTCGAAGAGTTGTATCGTTGAAATACATGTACCCTATAGTGAAGAACAGCACAACCATCTGATCAGTGATTTAGAAGAGCTGAAGGAATGTCACAAAAATTCGAAACTGAGTTTTAATACAATGCCTTCAATGAAACGAAATGAAGAGCACTTACAGGCAATCAATGCCTTCAAGTCTTTGTCTAATATTCCGATAACGTTTCCAAATGGGATCAATAGAACCGAATTAAGTGAATCTGAAGTCGAGTCGAATAAATCAAAAGTGGAAACCATTCAAAGGGTATATTCACAACATTTCCAACAAAAGTCTTCAATGAGTTCTTCAACACTGAATTCTACCTCAAATACGAGTTCAGAGGTGTCTTCGAATGTGTCCACATTTGCCAACACAGACGTCTCATTCTCTGCCAACAGTTTGCCGGTCGATCCGCCCACTGATTACAAGTCAACCATATTTATCCAGACTCTAAACACTCATTCGAGTCCACTCACCGATAAGACCAGTTATAATATCGCCGAAAGACAGGTCTTGGAGGGAGAGAAAGAACTTTTGAATGGCACTCAATCGATGCCAAACCTGAGTATAATTCCTATTTCGATGTCTGAGTCGACATCCACTCGCACTCAACCAAATCTATGGGATTTGTATAGAATCCCTTCGAGTGGTAATACATCCACATCTCAAGACTTGGCTGACTATGAGCTCGATTTAGATGAAGAATCGGTCAAATTTGTGGCCGATTTTCCAAATGATTGCCTTAAAACTAAACCCAATTCTGATTCATTAGTTTCGAGTAAATCGAGTTCACAAACGGCTTCAATAACTCCAGAGCTGATCAAACCTCCGACGCCTTTCAATAACCAGGACTATAATAGTGAGGGCACAACCACTTCCACGGCTACAATCTCTTCATTGAGTGACACCAAACCTGAACTTATAATTAATATAACAGGTATTCAGGTCTGAAACGGATTACTCTTTTGTCCATTTGTTTGAAATACTCAAAATTGTGAACTTTTTTATTTGATATTAAATTTATTTCTTTTGTTTCTTTAGTTTCTGTGATCTTTTCGAGAGATTAACTATTTTTCAATTGAATCCTCTTTTTTGATCTGAATATTGAGAAAATGTTCTTTTAATCATATTTTTATCGATTATTGATATAAACTAGTCTTTCAAAACTTCATTTTTCGAAAATTTCATTATTTCTTAAGTCTTCTCTTAAGTCAATCCATGTTTTTATGGCAATATTTTTTATAAAATCCTTAATTGCGATCAAATTTTTCAACTTATTTACTGTTCGATAGTTTCCAAACTCACAATTAATCCAATATTTTGTTTGAATATTTACAAGAATACAGCGATTCTCTTATGTTATCATTGATTATCATAACTTATCAATCAAATTGGCAAAGTCCTAGGTTATATCTTCATTTGGGAATATCATAGAAGAATAAGAGATTTATGACAACAATAGAGAACCGCTATATTTATAGACCTAAATGAAGGCCCAAATTCTCAATAAACTAATCGTTAAACTATTCATTTAATGGACATTTGACGGCATTTCTCTTCCAGTGATGTAATTAAAATAATTGTGGACTTAATTACAATAACCTTTGACTTCATTTTACGTGTGTTTTAAGCATTCGTTGAATTATGTAATTAATTGTAAATACATTTGAATTTCAATTAGAAAATAAAAATCGCATTTTATTGACAAAAGTTTATATCAATTATTTCTTAATTTGCAATC
>JAQIYB010000065.1:0-18236 GCA_034699325.1 Oribatida sp. Gr-Ori-00743 | reverse complement strand
CTTTATTAATATCAGTGTTCCTAAGGCTATAAGTTATACAGGTGAGCTGATACTGGATGTAGATATGGCAATGTTTCATCATGATACTCAATGTCCACTCAAATATTTCAAATGCTCCTTGCATACAAACATAGCTAGCACCTTCAAAATACATAATATAAATGATTGTCTATTTTGACCTTTTTTTATGTAAACAAAAGCCATTTAGTAATACATTTCTTTAATGTTAAGCTCTTTATTAAAATCAATAGAAACGTATTTTTGAATAATTTTTGAAGATGCAAACTATTTTTGCATGTAAGGGACATTTTAAACATTTAAATGGACATTGGGTATCATGATTATACTAGTTCTAATAGACCGCAGACTGTCGAACATTCTTTTAAAATGCAATTATTGCTCATTTATACCCATTTATATATTATAGTAGATATAAGAATTGATCTTGAGCATAAATGGTCTCACTCATACCTATTTGTGGGGAATCAAGAGTTTATTATTTCATTTTATAAAATGTTTGGTTTAATGTGAAAATTGACGTCTTTTACAAAATGAATGCGAATACTCTCTAATGTTGAATACTTGCCCTCTAATGACCCTTTACAGTTTTTTGAGAAAAGTACCTTGATCTTTTATGTGATGCTCTCAAATCAAAGGCTGGGATTGACTAACATTTTGATTGATTAATTATTATTCAAGGCTAATTTCTCACTTAGACTAATCAAGGTAGATAAAGTGTATGATCAAATGAGTCAGTTCTGTTGACGTAATATTCAAAAGGAAATACTGTTAAAAATTGCAGACTTTTAGATGTTTTCTGATAAGTGACTTATGATTGAAAACTTAACACAATATTGATATAAATTGAATTCGATGTTAAGATTAAGTTCTAGTTTTGATTTACTTTATTAACAATAATATTAATTATTTATTAAATTTTCTAATCGTTTTGATCGAATCAGAATTAATTTTTTGTTTCCTTGAAGTGATTCGTGTGTTTCCATCCAATACTTTAACGATTAGACAATTTTTGAATTGAATTAATAATTTTTAAAAAAATTTCCTCAAATTAATAAAATCAGTGGTTATGTAGAAAACGACTTCAAAGCAATTAATTTCTTTTAGTTTTCTTCTCATATAATGACTGATATTTAACACAAAACGCGAAGATTTTAAAAACAAATTTCTTTTATCAGTAAATATTTTTTCTATAATTGGCGCACAAATTAGTTGATTATATGATATATTAAACTCAGATATAAATGAATTTTCTAATTATAGTCTGATTTTGAAAAACGTTTCCAAAAGTTTTATTATAGCTTTCGTTGAATTTCACTCATTTTTCTATATTTATTTCCAAAAGCTCTCAACTTATTTGATATTCTGCAAGAATTATATACAAACTATTTACCAAGATGCAATTTATTTGTACTCATTAAAGTGATTGCGAATTATGTTCTGCTTATTTTTGTTTCATTATTTTGATTGATTTTATGGTTTAAATGGATGCTATTTCTTAAGAAAGGGTGAAATTTGTGAAGTAATTTGAAATGAATTGTATTTGAAATATAGGAGAAAAAGTCGGTTCCAATGAGCTGTGGATCCAATCCATGGAATAATTTGAAATTTGAAGGCGAAAAAGGAAATGAAATGACAGAAAAGTTCAGAAAATTAATGGGAATTAAAGATAAAGATTTGAATTCTTCAGCTCTCAGTTCAGATGATAATAAAATGGGAAAAAAGAATGAAAGAAACGAAAGTGCGATCAAAAGTCAAGAAACTCTGTTTCGAAATCTAGACCTCCAGTATGCGATCGCTCGTATCTCAACTCACACCCAAAGGGGTGTCGGATTGGGTTTCGGCGGATCTCAAAACTAAAGCACATCCAGTGATGACAAATGAGTGGAATTACTTTTCGGCCATATATTAACATTAATGAGAATATCGTAAAATCTTATGACTTTATGAGCTCACCTGAAATAAAAGGGAAAGTGTGTCCGATTGGTGTCAATGACCGATTGATTGCAAGTTTAACGCTTTGACCCATTTTATCTCATCTCTAACTTCAAGGTACACCTCATCCACCAATTCATACAAGTATTCTATCGATTATATCATTAAATCAATTTCAACATAAATTCCTTTACTTTTTTTGTAAATTTTGTTAAAATCATTAAAAATATTGTAATTTAAATCCAATGAGAAATTCAAAAAACAATGACTTATTCCACGTATCGTTTGATTTATGTATTAATGTATTTAGAATTATAGTAAATAATAATAAAAGCGTTTAATTTCTAAAAACTTTCAATTTTCCCAACAAAACCAAAACTTAAAACTTGAAATCAGTCGACACGAGCTCTGAGTTCAACGACCCATAACTGAGTTAAGAATTTTCACTCTATTTTTTTACGACAAATGTATAGCAGGTATCTTTTCTTCACCTACTTGTAAGTCCTCACATGTTTTGGGTCTCCCCTCGTCTATGTTGTGCACAATTTTGTGCAGTTCCCACACTTCTGCCAAACGACCCCAAAATAATGAGTTTCGTAAAACATTTTTCGATTTCGACCCATAAATCGAAGAATAATTAAATTTTCTTATTATTTGTCATTCATTTGAAATATTTAGACATCAAAACAATTGTTACATATTTTTAATCAATTATATAACAAAATTCGCCACAAATTGCAAAACTTTTAGATCTAATTTTTCTTTAATAATAAATTTTTGTTTAAATGAGTCGATATTCTTAGCATAAAAATGTCTTTACTTCTAATTCTTTACTTAAATATAAACAATTCTTATGACTGAGAATCACAATAGTTCTGAATTAGAGCTCAAAAGTTATATTTTCGTGTTTTTCTACTTTTTTGTGTCCAATCGGTTGCTTCCAATGAATCTGAATTTCAAAGAGTTTTTTTTAAAAGTCGAGACTTCTCTGTTCCGACTGCACCTGCATTTGATTGGCGACCCAGGAATACAAAAGTAGCGAATGTTTGGGACAATTAATGGCAACGAGAGGTCAACCAAAAGGAGTTACGGAAATGCATGTGATGTGAGTCAAAACATCGCTGTAAACAACACGATATCAACAAATAATATGTTTCACAAAGACTGCACAGAAGCCCAAAAAGTTCAATGACCTATGACTGGTCCGCTATGATAGATTAGGGCCGGCCGGAAGACTTACTAACAACTAGGAAATACTCTGAGAGACCATCTTTTAAAAGTTATTGATTTATTTAATTTAAAATCTCTTAGAATTGAAAAATTAATTCAAAAATAAAGGATTTATTGAAAAGCAATTGTTTGAAAGGGAAAGCCGTCGATCGAAAGTTGTTTAAAATGATTTTAGACCAATAAAGTGTAAAAATATCTAAAGTTATTCCAATTAATAATTAGATTATTGATGGATTGGTTTGGATAGGCTGTGCGGTGTTCCCCAAAGCTCAGCTCAAATGCAGTAAATTGAGTGTTAAGCGGTATTAACGTTATATTAGTCTTAATTGTCGACTGTCTTACTCTCTGATGTTCTATAAGAGCCTTATGAATGACAGGTAATTCTAGGCCATCAACTCTAAGACCTACTGTACTATAAGATAAGTTGAAGCCACACCAGGTATAGAGTGCGGGCCACCACTTGTAAGAAGGGGCAGTGCTGTACAATAATCAATATTTTTGTCAAAGGCTTATTTGTGTGTTTTTGACTGAGAGAGCTCTGATATAAAAGTCGATTTCCAACTATCGGTTACTATTGTCCTCTTTGGACCTCTAATCGCTGCATCACTTCTCTTAAGCCGATATCTTTGCATTTATTTGTCAAAAGTTGGTATTAAAGTTAGAATTGCATCAATCGATTGGCAATGGTATTGGCTATGCATACTCTGGTCCCAACTCTGGTCTCAACTCTACCCACCGTCCGTTTGTGCCTCATATTTATTATCGTATTCTTAATCGTTCGATTATACATCACTCGATCACCTCTTCTACCTCTACCTCCCGGGCCATTTGGTATTCCTCTGCTGGGATTCCTACCATTTTTGGGCCAAGACTTTCATTTCACTCTCACTACACTCTCCCAACGTTTTGGTCCAATATATCAGATATTTCTCGGAAGTAAACGCATTGTTGTTATCAGTGATACTCAAATCATTCGACAGGCCTTTCGTCTTCAGGTCTTCTCCGGTAGACCTGACACAGAGCTCACCAAAATTCTACAGGGATATGGTAAGTTAGTTTTTAACACCTTTATCCTACTTTTGCAACGGACAGTTATGGAAACGCTGAGCTTGATACTTTTTTAAAAATTATGCAATTTTTAGATTAGGTTTAATTTAATATAAAAATTAGAATTCTAAAGACCAAGGATCTCCAAGTTTCTTGAACTCGGTGGGATGTATGTGAGGGGGTTGAAAATTTTGGCCAAACCTTCACAGACCTAGTTTATAGACGTAGTGTTATGCTTTTAATCCTGGGAGGGGGGTTCAAATCTCAAACTCATGGTGATTTGAGAGGCCTTTAAAACAATAATAATATAAGTGTTGTAAATCTAATAATAATATAAACTTGGTTAAACTAAGTTAAACTCATTTTCCTTAAACTTATATCTCAATAGAGACTAAAAATTATCTGAAATTATAGGTATTATAAACTCTGACGGAGCGCTTTGGAAGGAGCAGAGGGCTTTCTTGCACACTGTACTTCGTAAATTAGGCGCTAAAAGCTTTTTGCAAGGTCGCAATTGCATCGAGCATAAAATTCGGGTAAATATCTCAAAATCAATTCAAATCTAACAGAAAATTGATTTCGTTTTTAACTTAAAATTTGATTTAAAAAACTTATTCAATATTTTTATATTTTATAAACTTTTAAATTAGAAGAAAAACGACTTATGTCTGTCCTCTTTTCAGCCTCAGGTCCAAGATTTTCTCTTTGATCTCAAGTCTTGTGAATCTCGTCCGGTGCGCATTCGACCACTGCTAGCCTGTGCTGTCAGTAATGTTGTCGGATCTCTTCTTATGAGTATGACTTTCAAGAGTTCAGAAGACAAAACATTTCTGCGTTTATTGGGTTTAATGGAAGAGGGCTTCAAATTGTTCACCCTGGCCATGCCCGTCAACTTCTTTCCGTTCCTTAGATTTGTTCCCGGAGTCAATTATGCGTATCAAAAGATCATTCAGAATAGGACTGAGACGAGCTCTTACTTCAAGATGATAGTGGATGAGCACAGAAGAACATTAGACAGCGAACAGGTCAGGGATTTTGTTGACGCATATCTGGTTCAGCAGCAGAAGATCAAAGCCGCGGACCAACACTCATACTTCTCAGAGGAACAACTCATTCAAGTAATGAATGACATATTCAGTGCTGGTCTGGAGAACGTGACCTCAACAATCGAGTGGGCCGTCCTCTTTCTTATGATTAACCCAAAGGCACAGAAACGCATTCAGTCAGAGATTGATAGAGTAGTTGGGAGCGACCGACTGCCACAATTGGACGACTTGAGTTCAATGCCTTACACCGAGGCCACTTTCTGGGAAGTTCTTCGCAGGAGTAATGTGATAGCACTGGGCAACGCTCACTCCACTCTCGAGTAAGGCCAAGCGCTTCATTTGATTTGAAATTAAATAATTAATTATATATTAATTACCAGAGATTCCAATCTAAACGGGTATCGAATCCCCGCCGGAACTAATATATTACCGAATTTATACGCCATTAATATGGATCCAAATTTGTGGTTTGAACCCGAAAAATTTGAGCCAGAACGATTTCTCAAAAATGGAAAGGTTTTCAAACCAGAGCACTTTATACCCTTCTCTGTCGGTCAGTCCATTCAATCGCATTGTTTTGCAAAAATATTTAATGAATTGGTTTCAAAATTAGGCCGAAGAATGTGTTTGGGAGATGTCTTAACAAAAATGGAAGTCTTTTTATTCCTGTCCAGTTTACTGCAACAATTCGATTTATGCGTTCCTGAGAATGAGGACCCGCCACTGGCACTGGGCATTGTGGCCGCATCAGTGGCACCCAAACCGTTTCATGTGTGCGCTATACCGAGGAAATTATCGAATTGACTTATGTTTTAAATATAGGAAGTCTTAAAATTCTCATTTTTATTCAATTTAATAATTTTTGTTAATTTTCTAATTTAATGTCATTTCTAAAAATTCATTAAAATAATTCATCTAAAAATGTTTGAACATGCTAAGTTATGTTCTGAACTTCACATTTTGGTTATTTTACACCATTTTAAAGGTATTTCACGAGTAATCTAACAAGCTAATGGCACAAATACTATCTTTAATAACAAATTCCCTTAAATAGAAGCCTAACTGTAATGCAATTCCAATTCTCCTAGGTCCGATAAAAAACTGAAAAGACATACAAATAGGCTATGATTGAGAGCAGTGCACAAATTCAGTGACATTTGAATCACGTGAGACACTGTTTATCAATGAATTATACTTTGAATGACTAATTGAATAATTGATCCAAATTTGTGTCACTTTTGTTATCTTAAAACTGATTTTAATCATTTCTGTTCAGACATTTGGCCACAAATTGATGGAAACAATGTCTTTGATTGGATTAAAGCGTTTACTTCGTTTGCATTACTTAACTAACATTTTGTTAGGCCTTTCGTTCCTAATTTTGAGATGTGTTTCACCCTTTTGTAACTTTCTCTTCAATTCCTGTCAATTGGATTATGTAATGAATGACACAAACAATTAATTTCAATGAATTAATCATTTGATTATATCATTGATTGATAGCACGAAACAGAGATTTTGTTCTTCACTGCAGTCGTTATTGTCTTCAGAACTCGAAAACAAGGTTTGGCTTAAAATTCATTCAAATTTTGGTCAAACAATTAATGATAACCTCTTGAAGGAGCGGTACATTTGATGCCATATATCAGCACTGCCTGTATGTTAGCCAAAATGGGAAACGTTTTGCTATACTTCTATTCAGACCCCGTTTATGGAGTCTTATATATAAGTTGTTGTATTCGTGAGTTTCCATCACTTCTGGACCTAACCGTCAATTACTTTGAATGTTTGCTTTTCAGTGCATTTACTACTTCTGCCCGAACCCACTTATGACGGCCCCGAAAACGTCTCCTATTTCAGAAGTTCAGACTTTAACGAAGAGTTAGAGCGCGACAAACGAATCGTTTGGTTCGTTGAGTTATACACCCCTTGGAGTCCCCCCTGTATTGAGTTCTCTTCAGTTTTCTCTGAACTTTCGGCAAAATATAGTCTCGAAAATCTACGTTTCGGTAAAATAGATTTGGCCCGAAATGAAGAGTCGGCCAAACAGTTCAAAATCAATACCTCGACTCTCAGCAAACAATTGCCAACACTTATCCTTTTCCGAAACGGAAAGGAAGTAATAAGAAGACCGGTAGTCAACAATAATTCTAAGCTGGTCAAATTTAATTTGAATTCTGTACGAAAATCTTAATTTCTTTGAATAATTCTTAAGAATCTTTTCATTAGGAAAATGTGGTTTTGGAGTTCGACTTAAATAACTTATACCTCGAGTGTAAAGCAAATCCTCTGAAGATTTCCAAAACTAGAAGACCTAAAGAAGAGTAACAATTAATTGGAAAAATGGTCGAAGTTATCGATCACTTTAATCGAGATCGTAGTCACGCCTCACATATACTTCACATTAGAATAGTTTTATGTATTTATTTAAACTGAATCTCAATTTGTTATTCAAATATCTTTTCGACAAAAAAATATTTTGTTTTCTCTTTGGATGAGAACTAAATTAAGTCTTTGTTTAACAAAAAGATTCGATTCTCTGAGACTAAGAGTCAGATATAGTTTAAACTTATTATAATCGGAATCAAATAAATTTGATTAAATTTAATAAAATTATTTGACTTCTTATTTTCTAAACCTGGGAATTCCTAATCTACACTTAATATGCCTTGATCATTCTCTAATCCTTTGCCATTTATTTTAAAATTAAGCAAAACTCACCGAAGATATCAATAAAATTGTGTGGAATTGGGGGCACATTATAGGAGTGAATCGCATACAAAATTATAACTTATTTTATGTATGGCTTCTGTTTATTTACAGTATGTCTCTCTACAAACACGTGCTTTAACTAACTAAACTAGTACATTTAACTTTTATTCTCAATATATTATAAATATTTATACTAAAAGATTCTTTGACTTTTAAAAACAAAATTATGGGTAAAACTCGTAAGCGATTCAATTGGAGGGCCCGACAAATAGATCCAACGCAATCGCGACAATCAAACGGCTTAAAAGAGAGTCCTGACCACAAAGTGACCACAAATCAGATCCAAATTGAATTCGATGAAAGCAAATATGATTCTTGTAATCCATTAGTTTTGGATCAAAAATCAAAATCAAATAAAAATAAAGTTTTACTCAAAAGTGATGTCAAACCGAAAATATTGTCGAAAAAGCAGAAGAAAAAACTCGAAAAAGTTTTGCAGAGAAAGAATCGAAAAATTAACGTAAATTTTATTTTAATTAATTTCTTTTAATTGATTTTTTATCCTCAAAGAGAGCCAAACTTTTGATTGATTTACAAGAATTTAAAGTGGAAGACAAGGAAATGGCATTAATGTCATCGACGAGTGACGTCCAGACTTTCGGCCGCAAAGGGTTTGTAGTCATCTAAACTATTGCCTAACATTTTATCAAATATTTATAATCAATAGAATTAATGAATTAAAAGTCACCAAAGATTTTGTCGAACAACAAATCGATGAAACCGTTTCTTTCAAAAATAAAAAATATAAGAGATTTAAGAAAATGAAAACCGATGTCAAACACACTAAGGATTTGAATGTGATTACTGTCTCCGAAAGTGACTCAGAGAGCGATAGCAGTTTCCACAGAAGTGATGACAGTTGTGATGACAATCATATCACAAACGAAAGCAGTTCTTTCAACTCTAAGATTTCTAAAACAATAAGCAGTGATACAAATGAGAGCAAAGAAGAAGTTAATCAAAAGAAAGAAACTGATTCTGAAAAGCATTTGGAAAAAGTAAAGTCTGTGCCAACAGTTGTCCCACAGAAACGACAGTTTATTCCAATCAATCGAACCTCAGAAATAGAAAAATTTCGGTCATCTCTTCCCATAACCTCTGAAGAGCACACAATAATGGATTCTGTTTTTAATAATTTAGTGGTTATTATTTGTGGTGAAACTGGTTCTGGAAAGACGACACAAGTGCCGCAATTCCTATTTGAGGCCGGTTTTGCTACAAATGGTCAGATTATAGGAGTTACTGAACCGCGTCGGGTGGCAGCCATCACAATGTCTCAAAGAGTGGGTCAAGAAATGAATATTTCCACTGATATCGTCTCATATCAAATAAGGTTTGAATCCAATGCGACCCCAAAAACATTGATTAAGTTTATGACAGACGGAGTGCTCCTCAAAGAAATACAAAATGTTTGGCTTAAAGTCTATTAGATTTTCGATTTTACATTTGTTTTTCTTAGGATTTTCTGTTAACTAAGTATTCGGTGATAATCATCGATGAGGCGCACGAACGCAGTCTATATTCAGACATTTTGATTGGTCTGCTCTCTCGTATTGTTCCGCTCCGCATGAAAGTCAGTCAAACATCTGTTTCTTTAGATAATTGAATTAAGAAATTACTTTGAATTTAGAAACAAAATCCATTGAGACTTATAATAATGTCGGCCACTCTCAGAGTTGAAGACTTCACCGCAAATCACAGATTATTTAGAACTGTTCCGCCGGTACTTAAGGTAAGGCAACATCTCATTTATGTCTGGAAATCTACAAATAAACTAAACTATTAGATGGATTCGCGTCAATACCCGGTTTCAATTCATTACAATAAAAAGACAAATTGTGATTATCTTCACGAAGCCTTCAAAAAAGTATGTAAAATACATTCCGAGTGTCCGACCGGTGGTATTCTTGTGTTCGTCACTGGAAAAGTTGAAGTCGAAGTCTTGTGCCGTAAATTAAGAACAAAATATCCGAACAGAAGTTCCGAACAGAAGAAGAGTTTTGATATTAAAGTTAAGCGAAAAGAAAAGAAAAAAACTAAAACGACTTCTCCAGAGAAGATACCGACAATTAATTTGGATGAGTCCGTCCTTTTCATAGCTTTATTCAAATTTTTATTTAATTAAATCAATTGATTTCAGTTTTGAAGTCAATCCTTTGGAGAACGAAAATCCAATCAATGATTTCGATTATTCTGAAGATGACACCGATGATGATCATGGTCAAATTACAGAACCGGACGAAGAAGAAATAAATGATCAGTGTTTTGTAGGACAAGCCCTACACTGTCTCCCATTATATGCAATGCTTCCCCACTCACAGCAACTATTAGTATTTAAAGAGCCACCACTCGGCTCAAGACTCTGTGTTGTGGCCACTAATGTCGGGGAAACTTCACTGACTATTCCTAATGTAAAATATGTGATCGATTCCGGAAAGGTTTGTATTTCACGGAAAATATGAATTATTCGAAGGATTAATGTTTTGCACTTATTTAAAGGCCAAGAAAAAGGTGTATGATAATATTACCGGTATTTCTACGTTCATAATTGACTGGACATCAAAAGCTTCATCTGACCAGCGGGCGGGCCGGGCTGGAAGAACTGGTCCAGGGCATTGTTATAGACTGTATTCTTCGGCGATCTTCAACGACGAATTTCCTAAATTCTCAGAACCGGAAATAATCGGTAAACCAATCGATGATTTAGTGCTCCAAATGAAAGCCATGAATATCGAAAACGCTGTGAACTTTCCGTTTCCGACACCGCCTTCGTTAGAATCGTTAATGGCCTCAGAAAGGAGGCTCATTTCGATGTCAGCACTCAAAGAATTAACTAATAAATTGGATAATTATCGCAAAAATAGGAAAATTCAGTTGAAGACTGAAATTACAGGACTGGGAAGGGCTATGTCACACTTTCCAATAACTCCCCGCTACGCAAAGATGTTGGCCCTCTCACGGCAACACCAACTAATGCCATATACCATTGCTATTGTCTCCGCGCTTACTATTCAGGAAATTTTCACGTCTTCTGAGAAAAATGATTTAAATCGAAAGATTCGGTCGACTAATGGCAGTGCTTTACTTCTTGGAGATGTGGCTGTTTTATTGAATGCTATCGGCGCTGCAGAGTATGCGGGGGTCAGTCAGACATTCTGCCGACAAAATGGTTTGCGTCACAAAGCAATGATAGAAATCAATAAATTGAGAAAACAATTGAGTTCTCAAATCTGTGAGATTTGCAAAGATCTGACTCTAACTCTAGAGATGAGTCCTCCAAATGACCTTCAAATCAAACTTTTGCGGCAAATAATGTTATGCGGATTCTTCGACAGAATCGCCCGAAAGGTTCCTGTTTTGGACATCGATTTAGACGACAAGGAAAAGAAGAAAATGAAAAACGCTTATCAGTCAATTGAAATCGAAAAACCAGTTTTTATATCAATCCATTCGGTGTTAAGCGAAGAATTACCCGAATATGTCGTTTATCAGGAAATTTTTGAGACGTCTAAACTCCAAATGCGAAATGTAGTGGCGATCGAAGCCGAATGGATGCCTCTTTTTGTTGCTAACTCATGCAAATTTTCTAATCCATTGGAAAGCCCTCCGCCCCGATATGATACTGTTTCTGATTCTATAAAATGTTATCGTTCCTCGACTTTTGGACCCTATGATTGGCCCATAAGACCAACAGAAGTGACATTTCCTGAAGGACTCGAAAGATATAAATACTTCGCGAAGTTTCTGCTCGAAGGAGAAGTCTTCACATTTTTCAAGACGTATTCCAAGATGCTTTTGTCTCCGCCATCGATAATAATCAAATCGTGGGCTTCTCTTCAGCCGCGAACCGAAAGATTTCTCAAATCATTAGTTTCTGAAAACATAGAAAACAAAAATAAATTAATTAATAAATGGAAATCCGATACTAATTGTGAGTCGATTTTATGCTTTAAACAAATAATTAATTATTGAAATGTTGCAGATTTACTGAAGGAGTACTTGGATTGGTTGCCACAATCGTCTCACCATAGTGTCAGTTCTTGTTGGCCACCAATCAATGGTTAAACTCATCCTCAAAATCTACAAATTTTAAATCATTACATTAAAAATTAAATTATTTGAAACAAAACTATTTTAAACAATAAAATGATTTTAAAGACCAAAAAAGATTGGATTAAAGTTAAGCCTAATTTTGTTGAACTTTTATACAATTAATTGACGTATAGTTTGTGACGTACTCTATATATGGGAAGAAACGAATTGAAAGCAAATCCATTGATGTCTTCAATGTTTTTATTATTATTGTTATTTTAAATCTGATTTAATTTAGTTATTATTAGTATTTATATTATGTTTGCATTCAATTGGCATTCATTTGACATAAATTTGTTTCCGATTCATATCTGATGTACTCTAAGATATTAATTATTCTTTAATTATCACTAAATTTGATTCGAATTGAATTCGACTTTGATTTGAATCGATGACAGCATTTGTAACTGTTTTCAGGTCTTCACAACTGAAATGAAATTTAAATTGATTTGAGGAACAGTTTGGATGACAATTGAAGCCAATGAACGAATCTGCGGTCAATCCGATTGTGACCAACAATTTGAAACCAATTGTGGCCACAAATCATTGTATGGTTTATTAAATTGTTTTTTATTTGTTTTTCTAATTGTATTGAATTGTGTGGACAGCACTCAATGGAGAGATGGTATCTCAGAGTCAGAATAAAACGCAAACCAATCAATTAAACCACAATTCATTGCAATCGAAACCCCAAACACATCCCAACTCTAATTCAAACACTAATTCGTGTCAAACACTTCCATCTGAAACATTACATTCTTCGACATCATCTCAATCTCATAATTTAGCCGTTGATGCAAACAAAGACCGAAAACCCCGAAATTATAAGTTGATTATAGACCCGGCCCTCAAAAAGGGACTGACAAAAGTCTATCGATACGATGGTTTGGTTCCAGGCGTTAGTATTAATCACTTAATTATTGAAAACTTAAAATTGTTTTTTATTAAAACAGAAGGAATCACTTTATCCAAGTGTTCAGACGAAAGACCCCCGAAGAGGGCCCGCGATTTGGAATCGGATCGAAGCCGCAGAACTAATTGTCCCTAAATTTAAGATTGATTCGCATTACGTGGGAATTCCTCCGCCAACAGAAGTCTCCATAACTAATCTCAACGATAATATCAATAAAACTTTTTTAGAAGATTTAGTAAAAAAGTTTGATATTATTGAAGACATTCAAGTCTTATATCATCCGAAAAATAAAAAGCACCTTGGTTTGGCCAAAATTACCTTTGCTTCGACCTCTGGTGCTAAGGCTTGCGTTGAAAAGTTGGATCAGACATCAGTTATGGGGAATATTATTAATGTATTTCTCGATGCTTTCGGTAAGACTTTGTTTATTACTTTAAGTCTAAAATAAGACACTCATTGGATCCGACCGTAGACCTGATTATAGACCCGACAATAGATGCATAAAAAGTCATTTTCATTTTTGAAACAATGTGTCCTAGGGCATATTATGAACTCTACATTAAACTCAATTTGAATTTGATAATAACTCAATGAGCTAGCTAAATTAGTAGAAAAAAGTATAGTCAAGGGTTTGGATACAATATTGAGAGACTTTTAGATTTTATTTGACACCATTTTTGGGACCAAATTATTTGCATAAATCGTTTAGTTTTTAATCTTTAAAAAATTTTAGGCAAAGAAGTGATGACTGCCTTCGAGTCTATCGTAAATCCGCCGCCAATTGTTCCACAAATTCCAGTCCAAAAACCAATTGATGCAAATTTCTTGGATCCCAACAAAATCGCGTCAGAGTTGGAAAGTGTTTCCCTATCAATTCCGCCGTCCGTCGCGTCTTCTACTATTCCCGCCTCAACTCCTGCCAATAGCTCAGACTATGGATATGGCACTGATATGAGGCACTGTCCCTCTTCATCAACAGGTTATCTCTCAACTCATTCAACACATTCAACGCCTCATAGTTTTGATTCTGGTCTTTCGTATTCGAAAAACGGATCACAATATCCATACCATCACAACAACGGCGACGCATCCACTGATGGCACGTGGGGTCCATCCAATCATAATAGTAATAATAATGTGGGGTGGGATCAAAACCAGTCATGGGTTGATGGCGCTCGCAATGAGTCCTCACAGTTAGACAAGAGTCCGGTCAGAGAAAGTCTTGATTCTCGGATCGAACTCCTCCTAAAGCAACAGAGCGCGGGTTTAGCGCCAAGTTTTTTGGGTATAATGTCGGCGATGGGAAGTCCTCCTTTTGTTTCCAATGAATTCAATACTAGTTCTCATAGAAAACACGAATCAATCGACTCTTTAAACAAACGACAAAATTATAGACGCGATGACTCGGATGCCATATTAGGAACGCCTCCGTCGCCGTTCTTAAGTGCTTCGGAGTTCATTAAATGGAATAAATTGACGAAAGAAATCGATTCGGGAAAAGAACCGAATCTCGATAGCGATGCAGACGACGATATGGACGAAGACATGGCTGAAGACGACTCGACACCTCTTAAGGACGAACCTCATGAAAGTAAGAAATGCAGAAGTAAGTCATCTAAGAAGGGTATGGAAGAGGACGACATGGATGACGACCGAATGTCGTTGTCTTCGTTAAGCAGTGGGGAAAAATTGCATATAGGAGGGGACAGCGAGCCATCCACCCCTTCCGGTACTCTACATCCGCACCCGATGTATCCTTCAGAACAGGTTCAGATGATGGCTCGCTTGGGTCTATGGAAACCCGGAATGGGGTCGGATATCGGTTTGTCCGGTTTGCCAGTGTTTAGTTCAACATCAACTCAGCCCAACTTCACTTCGTCTGCTCCGGCATTCACTCCTTTTATGTTCCCGCCTATGACTGGCCAGTCATTTACTCCACAGTCAGGCCAACCCTTTCCTCAGCCCTGTTTTTATCCAGGATATATTTCCTCACATTTCTCTTCTATGTCAGCTCCGATCACATCAAAAGTGCCACAAATGTCTCACTCGAACACCAATTGGTTGAAACACACGAATGAAATAAACAAAACCCAAATCACTCGCAATTCACTCAATATTATTGTCTCAGAACTCAAAGATTTAATCAAAAAAGACATTTGCAAGAAAATGGTTGAGAGTTCAGCCTTCAAGATCTACGAGAAGTGGTGGGACGACTGCGAGAGAAAGTCCAAAACATCGACTCATGACGAGAGGTTTCCCACTAAAGTCGCCCAAATTCGCTCCGATTCGCGACAATCCGGTTCTGACTGGCATTCGGTTTCCACTTTACTCGACAACAATCGAAACGAATCCGTCAATGATTATGGATTTAGTGGTTTAGGTCTTCGCGCAGCCATACCTAAAATGCCATCATTCAGGCGTAAGCTCAAGAAACCGCCCTCTCCTATGGACGACGCCACCAATGACACAAAAATTAGTGGTTCTGATGTCGAGACCGGCAAAGTTTCTGATGAATCTGATACCGAGAGCTTTAGAAGAAGAAAATCTATTCACCAGAAGAATAGAGCCGCCGCTGTTATTCAAGATGCTTCTTCCAGTAGTGGTGAAAGCAGTTCAAGTTCCAGTTCAGACTCAAGTTCTTCTGATTCAAGTTCTTCGAGTGGTTCAGACAGCGATAGTGAATCTTCGTCCTCATCTTCATCTTCGTCATCAGTGTCCTCTTCTTCGTCATCTTCTTCTGATAGTTCTGTAACCTCCGGATCATTATCTTCGAATGAAAAGCGGAAAAAGAAATACCGAAAACATCGGTCGACTGACGTAAAGCAAACGACTGACGGGAAATCGAGTCATTCTTATGATTCCGATTCCTCGAAGTCTTTCTCTGAAAGAAAACTCAATAAGAAATCAGAAATAAAAAGTTCTGAAATGAGTAAAAAAATTGATACAAATTTGAGTTCTATTCAAACAAATGAACAAAAGAGTGAAAAAGACTCTGAAATAACCTCTCAGTTAGAATATGAGGCCACTCAGGCTTTGATGGCTTTGGCCACCAGTTTCTCATCGATTCAAAAACCAAATGAAACGTCTGTTCAAATAAATAGTGATCTAAACATAAGAACTGATAAACCAATAAAATCAGTTCCAATGGGAAGCGATACGGAATCTGCCTCTGAATCCGAACAATATTCCAAAGATTTGCCGCAAACTTCGGTAGAGTTTGATCACAGTTATTGTCTTCCCGAAGTTAATGTCCGAAGAGATCAGGTATCAGATTTGGATTCACTCATTGATTCAGTTGCGCGGGGAATGTCCGACAATAAAGACAAATCAAACCAATTGACTGATCACATGTATAGCCGTACGAATCAGACTTCATCTCAACTTAAGACCCAAAAGAGATCCTATAAAAGAAGAACTTCAGCGACAGCACAGAACAAATCTCCAAATCAAGAGTTTCACCACAGTTTGTATGCCGTGGCCTCAGAATGGCGTAAAGCAAAGAGAAAGCCGACTAATATAACTACTGCCGAACCAGAATATATTGAATCGGAAGGAAGTCCTTCGCCTCAAAAAGTCTTTAAGAAACGCGATCTCATCGAAGAAATGAATATTTTATACGAGTTTTTGAAGACAGGAATAGACATCGAAGACGTCTCTTATCTAAAAAGAAGTTATGAGGCTATGCTTCAAGAGGACAATCAAACTGTTTGGTGGCTAAATGACATCCATTGGGTGGAACACCCGCCCACTCATATCCCTTCGCCAAAAAAGAAGAAAAAGATTGAAGACTCTCAGATTCGTGTCCATCAAACAGGTTGTGCGCGATCTGAAGGCTTTTACAAAATGGATATTTACGAAAAGCTGAGACTCTCTCACGTCTCCAACACATCAGTGAATAGTTCTCAAAACGACGATGATGACTTACCTAAACAATTGAGGGCCCGACAGGTCGGCGCTGCACAGTCTACTCGAGAAGCCAGGTCCAACCAACGGCGCCTTCTGGCCACTGTAGACGCGGCATGGAGTGACCTCTTGAAATTCAATCAGTTACAGGTCAGTCACTTCTCAATTGTTTTATTTTTAAATTTCTTTTCAAATTCACTTTTAATTAATGACAAAACAATTTCTGAATTTAATTATAAATTTGTTTTTCATAAATAATAAGTAAAAAAGAGTCCAAAAAAGCCCTTTCGCTGCAGTTCTTTGCTGTAAACCTGTTTTTAAACAATTATTGTCTATAAATATTGTCTGGCTTTGTGACCTTGCTACAATATAAATATTACTGCAATACTATAAATATATCTAAATTGATCAAGATCATATTGCGAATCGTATTGCGATTCAAATGATTTTTTTATAAATTTTTTTGTATTATAAGTTATTTTTTTTGAAAACAGTTCCGCAAAAAACAACTAAAGTTCTCGAAGAGTCGAATACACGATTGGGGTCTCTTCGCTTTGGAACCGATCGCTGCCGACGAAATGGTCATCGAATACGTCGGTCAAGGAATCCGACCGATTGTAGCCGACATCAGAGAGAAAAAGTATACAGAGTTGGGTATTGGAAGTTCATATCTGTTCCGAGTGGATCTCGAGACCATTGTGGACGCGACCAGATGTGGAAATGTGGCCAGGTTTATTAACCACTCTTGCAATGTATGCCTCTTTTATGTCACAACTTTATGTAATAATTGTTTTGTGATTTCAGCCGAACTGTTACGCGAAAGTGATTACCGTTGAGGGCAATAAGAAAATTGTCATTTATTCCAAACAACCCATTGGTATCGACGAAGAAATAACCTACGATTACAAGTTTCCCATCGAAGAAGACAATAAGATTCCGTGTCTTTGTTCCGCCCCTCAATGTCGCGGTTTCTTAAACTAAAATTGATTTATTAAACTGTAAATAATTGAATGTTTTATGCCTTGGAATAAGTGTTTTCGTCATTAACTCTATTATTACTTAATATATGACCAAAACTTTTAGTCATTTCAATCGCTGTTATATATCGAAAGTTTGCAGATATTAACCATCGATTACTTCCCATTTGTTTATAGCAGATCCGTTCGACCCATTATTGGCATTAATTTAGTTTAAATTAACATTAATTTAATTTTAGTAAAGGCTTTACTTTCGCCTAATTTTAATACAAAACATATCTAAACATAATTTGTGTTAAAAAG
>JAQIYB010000064.1:0-18425 GCA_034699325.1 Oribatida sp. Gr-Ori-00743 | reverse complement strand
ACTTACTTTTTGCGATCGATGATTAGATGAACACATTTAATGGTATCATCTATTCATCCTTAATTAGTTAAAATCAATTCAATTATATGTTTCCCTCCTATGAAAGCCTGAGCTTTAATCATGAATTTTGAATTTGATTTTAATTAAAACAATTGACACAAAAACAATGAAAACAATGAAAACATGATTTTAACGAAGTTTTCCATTAAATTCATTGACTTAATTATTAAAGCCATTAATTAACTGAATTTTTAGCATTTATTACATTCAATAGTCTGTTATGATTTTAATCGATGGTAAACTCGTTAGTGTTAACTATGAAATTAATCTTTTAATTAGTTTTACCTGTTACAATTTAACTGTAACTTGCAAAACTAATTCTCAACTAATTTTAAAATTTCAAAAACTTATCACAAAATAATTTTTGGCTTTCAATTCAAATCACTATAAATAGTAAACAAACAAAAAGTTTATATTAATTAAGAATTTTATATTTATTATTATTATTCGCAAATCAATAAAATTCATCTATCGATTAATTAATAGCTTGCTTATTTTTAGAGTTTTCAACTTTTTTACCCCGTTATCCATTAATCTTTCCCTCAAAAGATTCCCTAATTTTAATTACCAATTCTTTTGAATTAAATATTTGTTTTTATTTGGTTTTGTATTCTAATTTGATAGCATAAGTGGAGCATCCAGGTCATGAAATTCGATACCAGGACTTTATTAATCTGGAAATCGATCAAAATATTTGGCGATAAAAACTTCTTTTTTATTTACTTTTTTTAAAAGCATTGAATAGTTATTCAAACTCTGATATAATCATTACATTAGAAAAAGGATAAAAACAATCAAATGTTTAGATAATAAAAATATTCTTTGATTTGATTCGCATTTTATAATCAATTTATAGGACAACCGCTTCGAAACATTGGTTAAGAATGTATGGATTCTCGACCATTATTTTCCATCCGTCAGACTTAACCACTTTATTTGAATTGCTTTTTATGTATTGAATGGCCTTTGCTTTGAGTTGTTTTGCCGAATGCAAGTCCGCCACAAACAAAAGATGGCAAACCGTTTCCAACTTTATATTAGAGACCAGTCCTTCCTCACAAAAGGCTTTCAGATCAGACAAGTCGTACTGAAATTCAAACCATAAGACTGTTTTGATTTAACAAATAGTGTTTGAGGCAAACCTTGTCCCCGACCGCCAACAACTGTCCAAACATTTGCCAACTCAAAGGGTTTATCATAACTTCACCGGAGTATATAAATCTCAGCATTTCTTTGAATACCTGTTCGGTGATATCACTGATTTCAACTCTATTGCTTTGACTTTCCTGAAAGGGATGGGCGAACATTGCCGCGAAAACCGGAGATCTCACACTAAGTATCAGTTTATGAGCTTTGATTTGTTGGCCGTCGACCATAAAAGTCACGTCAGAGTACCGGTCATCGCAATAGAGGTTTGCGATCTGATGTGAAATTGAGATCTTTGCCAATTTAGAGGAAACTGTGGTCCGTTTGCCAAACAAACTGGGTATCAATGACCAACATCTTGGTATCGAGAACAATGAAGACAAAGAGTTTCGACCGCTGATTGTCTTTTCATCCAAACTATAGCTTATATGACATAAAAGGGTAAAAGTATCGTTTGGCAGCAATTCTTCGTTGAGTGCAACTCTTCCAATAAATTTGTGCTGTTTGGGGTCAGTCCAACTCTTACCAATTTGGAAGTAAGCACTCGAGCCTTCAAATGAACAAATTAAATAAATTTGATCGCAAATAGAATACTCTAGGGAAGTTTGCAGCAACATAATTGGCGGATCACATTCAATTAAATAGGTTTGACTGTACTCACAGAATTTGTGTCCGGGCTCTTCCCTATTATTAAGTAAGGCCAACTTATATTTGGCACAAATTTCTTTTCGGTCCGACGCTTCCAAATATAGAAAGAGAGAAACGAATTCATTATCCTTCAGTCCGTTGGGATATACTCTTAGCGACCATTTTATTATACTGTCTTTGGATTCACTGAAGACAATGCTTTTGAGGCTCTCTCCTGTCTTTTCGGGTCGAAGACTAAAGTTATCGATTTTCCAGATAAACGACACATTCCTGACGTCAAGTTTTGAGTCGGACCACATACTTGTCCTCCTCCATTTTCCAAATCTTTCCAATAGTGGCCGTTGAGGGCTATTCGCCATTTATTCTGTGCAATGAATTGATACCATATGTATGACAATATTAACATTCAGTTACTATTGGAGTTACAGATATATATTATATCAAAATTATAAGAAATGCAAACTAATTTCAAGTGCACAGGTAAAAACAGTAAGTCTTCAGGTGAAACCTATTGATCTGTCTATCTCTAGTACCTAGGCACTTGATCTTCCCTTGCATTTAAAATAGGATTTGAAGTGAGCGAAGAATAGATCCTTTGAGAGAGGAATAGATAGGGCTCAGAACAAACCATATGATTAAATAAGGAGCTCAAAAAGACCTCTAACATTCACAAATAAATAAACTTGATAAGTACTTGTATTAGTAGTGGTATTCTTTGAATAATAAGTTAAATTTTAGAACCTAAAAGGAGCATAGACATTTAGACCTTTTCAATGTACAATAGGGGTTATCATTACATTTCAAAGGAGTTTGTGATGTAATATGTGATGAAACTTATCGTACAAAAACATTGTTTACTTTTTCTCAAAGTTTTGATAAACTATTGTAAAGACTGTAATTCCAATATCCGAGTGATTATTGCCTTGGACATTCTTGGTTTCATTTATTATGAGCAATCAAGCAAAATGAGCTTAAACAAACATGTTTATTTTTATCAAATTTAATGAATTGCCTTTAATTATGTGATAAACGCATTGAAAAATTGTTAATTTTAATACATTTTCGCAAAATTTTGTTTATTTTTCACTGAAAGCACATATTTTTTTAGAAATCTTTGCATTTATTCTGTCTTTGAGTCAAATAATGGCTACTCTTATGAAAACAAAAAAGAAAACAAAACCAAAGATAATCGAAATGAACGAATCGGAGGTCTTTACCACTGATAGCAGTGATCGCTCGACAAATGCTGATCAAAGAAGTGTACCTGCTAATGAGAGGACTAGAATCTTACCTGATTCATTATCTGACAATCATAGTGTCACTATAAACGATGCCAACAGTCCTTCGGCTCCTTCTGAAGATCTGTACGAATACCGGGCCACGGGTTTGGCAAATGACAAGATTCGGGCGGAATTCATGTCAAAGGTTTACCGAATCCTACTTTTACAGAAGGGATCCTTTTCGGTAATGATTGCGGTCTTCACTTATGTCGGGACGTCCCGCATTTGCGAAAAGTTTTTCGAAAATTAATTTTTGATCCGTTATTTCTCAGTTCAATGATTGGGTAAATAATCAAACGTTTAATGTTTTACAATAACTGTTTCCAACGGTCAGATACCCGCTATTTATTGTACCCCTCATTTTGATGGTCATTTTCCCGGGTTTGCGGCGAAGGTTTTCAATCTGGGCATTTATTATCTTGGTATGCAATTAAAACTTGTTTAACACATTAAAATTGATTTAAAACTGATCGGAACAGACGTCGTGTTTTGCACTAATGATGAGTTATGCCATCACTCCGACCACAGCCAACTCTTTTCTATATTCAATGGGATTCACTCATATTTGTGACGCCGGAGTGATAGGCGGCTCCAAATTGAAACGCGATTTTACTAAATGGCGATATATTTTTTTAACAACGAGTCTAATGACGGCCTCAAGTGTTTTGGCGCCAACTATATTGAGGACATCAGTTAATAATACGATTTGGCCGTCCATTGCCACGACAGTGGGCACATTTTACTTGGGTGCCAACAGTCGCCCTGTCATTAAATATAACGATTTGAAACTAGAGCCGAATGAGTACGTGTTTGCGGCCTCTCAGCTCTATCTTAACCCCGAGAGAGCTTTAAGACACAAAATAAAGCAGTGGTTTTGCGGCGCATCCAATCAAACTGATAGAAGTGGTTACGCAGCCATCAGTTGAATCGGTTTTTCCAAATAAATTTTGTTTTTAAAATCATTAAAAGTTTTATTTCGCTTTTAATTTGTGTTACAAAAGCTTTAATATTTTTGAATCTTATAATTATTGTTCGGTTTTCCACTCATTTTAAACAAATGTTTTTTACGGCAAATAATCGAAGAAATTATTTATGATTTTTGAATACAAATTAGTCTTAGAATTAAAGTCGAAATAAAATTTTGAATTAAAACTTAATCGAAGACATCATCTGATTAGCGATTAAACAAAGATTAAAATTGAAAATTAACAAGGTAATCCGCCAATTTATTAAGCTTTACTTCTAATACCCTGGTATGAGCTTGCTAAAATAAAGTTAGTTTGCGAAACTTTTTTTTAAATATTAACGATTCAAATATAGCGCCAAATCTAATGGAAGTGAAAGTTGAAGAGTCGATCATTGATTGGCTGCTGAAAGAAAGCCGCGTTTTCGCCATTTTCTATTGAGTTGAAGCGCTCCCCAATTGGTACGTATTTTTCTCAACAGAGAGCTTGTGCTCTCCCCTCCGCCCTTCCATTGAGATTTTTACATGTTTTGCCGCTTCCATTAGTTCTAAATGTTTCCGTACTGTTTGGCAAAACATCTTCTTTTAGTATTTTATTCAAAATGTTTTATTGTTATTATAATTAAATTTATTAATAATTAGTTTTGATTTTTACTTCAAAATGATATGAATTTTAGTCGAAATAAAGCGACGAATAGACTGTAATTCGCAATTAAAGACTGACTCAGAGGTAAACAAACCTTTAGTTTAGAGGGAATCACGTTTTCCAAAAACATTGTATTTTTGGTTAAGATTTCGGTTTGTTATCGATTTATAGCCAAAGAAATGACGACACAAACTGTTGACACAATAGAAGACATGGCCGACAACGAGGCGGGTCTTCGTCTGCGTATTGTCACTGTTGACCACTATATGTCCGAACCAAACATCGGTTTCGATGACATCTATTCCTCGTTCAGACAAAATCAATTCAAAAGAGTTCCCGTCATTAGAGTCTTCGGTATCACAGATAGTGGTAATCAAAGAGTCAATTGAATTGATTTTCTGGTTTTTTCATCGATTTATCAATAATTACTATATAGGAGTAAAGTCATGTCTTCACGTGCATAGGGTTTACCCCTATTTAAGCGTCAGATTTGAGGCCAAACTCGACGACGACTATGAGTACCAAAAGCAACAGTTTATGACTCAATTAGTCAAACAATTGGAGTCACATCTGATGCCGAGAGTCAGGACCAGAAACAACATTAAGGAGTCGCCCTCTGACCACTTGATCTATGATATCAAAGAAGTGAACGCAATGTATGACATTTGCCACAAATATTGGATTTCATTGCATTCATTGAATCTATTTTCAGTCCTTTCTATGGATTTCATGACAATTACCAGAAGTTCTTAAGAATATATTTCTATAATCCGACGACAGTTCAAAAGTAATTCAAATCATTTAAACATTTGCTTTGATTTTAATTAAAATATAAATGTGTTTCAGAGTGAGTGAACTCCTCCTTTCTGGTGAGATAATGGACAGACAAATACAGCCGTTTGAAGCACACATACCATACACTCTTCAGGTATGACTCGAGACAATTATCACAGGTTTTAGTTAAATATTGATTTGATTTTGCAGTTCCTAATCGACAACAACTTGTATGGAATGAATTTTCTGAACGCACGAAGAGTTGATTATCGAAAGACTGAAGGTTTGGAAAGTGGTGTCCAATATTCAGACACCGAACCGATGAGTTCGTGTCAATTAGAATGTGATATGGATTTCAGAGACATTTTGAACCGACAGACAAATGTTAAAAATAGTAGACTTCCCGGTCTCGAAGCCATTTGGGCCGAGGAGTTGAAGCGGTGTAATAATTCTCAAGAAGTTGTTAATGTGAAAGGCGTGGCCTCTCAGGAAAGATCTAACATTCCAACCACCGATATGGAGGGCTATCACATGAAGAGATTGTTTGAGGGTCTCTCCAAACTAAACATTATTCTGGACGCCAATCAAAATGTTAGTTCACCACAACTGAGCTCATCGAATGACAATGAGTCAGATTTCGCAGAAATGATGGTTCAGTGCATTGATGACAAACAGAAGGAGTCGAGTAGTGATGAAATCAGTCAAACAATCGAAGAAGTTATCAATAATTCACAAAATCTTGTTATCAATCAAACCATAGAAGACGTTATCCTTAGTTCTCAAAACAATATAATCAGTCAAACCATTGAAGACGTGATAACTCGAGAGTCTAAGAGACAAAACAAATGCAGAGCTAAACCAAAAAAGAACGCCAGAAGAAGGGGTCAGAATAGACAACGACTTAATTTTAATAACTCTTTAGAAGAATCAGACGAATCGCTTAAAAGTGCCGATGAATTGTCTGTTGAGTGTCAGACCATAGACGATAACAATGAAGACTTACCGCACGTCCTGTATATGGACGCCGCCACTCAAACTGATCTCAAAGACAGTTTTGACGATTCAATTGATCCGATGTTCGGTTTTGGCGATGAACTCGAAGAGATTGTCTGCGATTGTGATTCGGACGAGTGTTGCGACCAATGCTGTGACCGGGGATCAGATCAGTGCGAGTGTGACTGCGAGAGGTGTGAGTTTGAAAAGTGTAAGAAAATACCCCAATTGGACGGAGCCTTCGATTCTGACGATTCCGGGTCTAACTTCAGCCCCGCATATAAAGACGATTCGGGAGACAGTGATTTTGAGGTCAGCACAAAGAAATCAAAGCGTTCTCCTAAAAAAGGAGGGAAACGGGCGAAAGCCACCCGAACCTCACCATCGAAGCGAAACAAGTCTTTAGTAACCGTTGATTCGGATTCAGAGATTGATTATAGCGAAAAGAAGACTAGTCCTAAGAGGAGGTCAGCGGCCAGACGCAATTCACCCGCCTTTTCAGAAGACGACATCTTCGGATCAGTTTCTAATAAGAAACCAAAAGCCAGTAAAAAGCTATCGGAAACTCTTTTCGAGAAATTTGGTTCCGGGGACTCAAAGAAACGTCGGACCTCTGACTCACCGATGCGAATGTCTTTTTCCGAATCTGAAGGTTCGGACAAAGGCACGGGCGGTAACTTTTTGTCGGGTCTCAAAGACTTCTCATATTCACCGAAAAAGTCTCCGAATAAGAACGACGACAACAGATCTGAACGATCTCTTACTCCATATTTATCTCATGAGTCTGAAGATGAAAAGCCGTCGAAAACAAAGCCGGGTCCGCGCTCTACTAAAGCAGATGCTTTCAAACCCGGACCAAAATCAAGTAAACCCGGACCAAAGCTTAGTAAAGCCGGACCCAAATCAAGTAAAGCCGGACCAAAATCTAGTAAACCTACTCCAAAGCCCGGCCCTAAATCTAGTAAGACAAAACCGGGTCCCAAGTCATTGAAAAAGCGCGAATCAATTTCATTGTCATCTGATCCCGAAAATGATATGTTGAGCTCAACGGCTACTACTTCGCGTTCGCGCAGAAATACAGTCAAAAACATCAATTATGACGACACCATCGAACGAACCACATCTCTGTATAAGGAAGAACCCACTCCTAGAAAGAGAGCGCAAGTAGCCGTGCGCTCGGGTAAACGTAAACAAGGTAATTTTCAAATACATTTTGAATTAGATTTTCAATAATTTATGTCTCAATTAAAGCCAAATCAGAAGTCGAGTCCGCAATTGAATCGATTACTGCTTTCGATGACGACCTTCAGACCGATATTTGCAAATCTAATGACTACTTAAGACTGGAACAATTGGAGTGGCGCTCCATTAACGGTGAATTCATTCAAATAGATACGGAGTTTTACGGCGAACTTACTGTGGCCTCAATCGGAACGGAACGGTTGGACGTGAAGATGACACCCGACTATATCGTCAATTCATATCTCCGCAGATATGATGAAAACACCGATTACTGGGAAGAAGTCAGTGCCGAAGTCGTAGAAGAGATCAAATCCGGTCGAAAATCAAAGTCTGGTACAAGAAGTAAGGGTGCGCTCAAAGATTTTTATACTTTACCGCATTTGAATACCAGAAAAAGCCCCGAAAAGACACCGCCTAAGTCTAAGACAGCTTCTAGTAGTAAAAGGGGTAATACTAACAATGAATTCGCGCGCCTTATGACAGACGCCTCACATATTTTAGATAAACCTTTGGGCAAAAGAGGTGCCCCACAGTCCAAAAAGAAAGCGCCGGTTCCTGCGAGTAGATCACTCCCAAAACGAAACATTAGTTCTAATGGAAATTCTAGTGTTTCCAAAAGAGGTGCTCAGTCTAGTAATCGAAAGTCTCGCTCTCGTGTGCCGAGAGGTGTGACCAGTGCTACACTGTTTGACTCCGTAAATATTCCATTCTATGACTCGGATATAGTAGTGGTGACAGAGCTGACCGGTCTCAAGAAAAGGACTTATCTTAAGGGTCTGTGCGAAAGCTTTCAGATATATGTGGATAAAGTGCCGAAACATTATCTCAATAATTATCTCAACCATAATATCAGTCCCTTTTTGTTCGACAATATCTATTACAATGACTACTCGGGATATCTTCCCGACGAACAGAGTCAGGAGTCTCAGGACGTCTTGATTACAGTCAAAAATTTTATCAATGATACCGTCTCTGTTTCCCAATGCGTGGACAGTCTTATTAATGAAGTGTGTGATGAGTTTGAGCCCAGACCTATGATTGACACCCGAGAGGAAGACTATTTTGATGAGTCCGCAGAAGTCGATGAGACTAATGATTGGAATTATAGTCACTCTCAGGACGAAGAAGGATACGGAGTGATTGGTGTTGCCGTTGATTCAGGTGTTGCGGTCACTGCCTTTGAGGACATCTTTGAAACGGGTTATGAATATCGGCCGATAGAGACTGAGGACAATCAAGTTATTGGAATCAGTGATCCTTTGAGTGAAATCTTAATGAAGACTTTTAATGACAACGTAGAGGAAGAAGTAAATCATAACAAAAGTGAGGAACAAATTGAGACAAACAAAGAAAGTGAGGAACAAATTGCGAACGAAGACAATGATTGTCAAAACGGAGATCAGAACTCTGCGCCACAAAGTGGTGATGAAGAACAGGAAGAGGAGGAGGAAAAACGCGGTGACTATCAAAGCGAACAGAATGATGACTGTCAACAAGAAGAAGGTCATAACGATGAACAGTCTTATGATATATCGGGCCCACAATATTTACCGACCCCTCAATCACACGAATATTCGAATCAAAACAATGGTCAATACGTCCACCAAAACATTGATTATCAACAAAATCAATACCACGAAGAGGAGGAAGAAGCGGATCAGAGCACAGATAATTCAAACGATTCGTCTGACCAACAAATGATGGGAACGACACAAACCGACCAACAGTTCAAATTGCAATCCGAATATAGCAATAGAATGTATGGCTTTGGTGTGAATCAGAGCCAAAACCAGAATATGGTGTTCCAACAGAACCCTCTTCAAAACCCAATAGTGCCAACACTTCTGCCGCAGGGCAGCCATCCATATGACCAGGGAAGCATGTTTGCCGCTCAACCACAGAGCTGGCCGCACAATACGACTCCTATGATTCCACAAACATCGGCACCACTTCAGCCGCAGTACAGTTCAATGCCGACTATCAACAGTCAAACGGCTGCACATAATGACAATGAGTTCGACGTTTCGAACTATAACTATATGTCCTATTATTCCAACCCAAATATACCACAATTCGACGGCATCTTCGACGACGACGACATTCAAACAGTGGGAAAGCCTTTTAATATGAGATGTAGTTCTGATGAAACTATTGAACAGTTAAGTCAGGGCTCCCGAAGCGAAGAAGCGTCGCCTAAAAAACACGCGGCAGACATCGTGGACGAGGCATTGCGTGCGGGCAATAGTGGTGTACGACCAAAGACCAGTGCAGTCGCAGAACGGTATGGCTATTATATTAGTGGAGTCGTTGTTAAAATTCCTAAATCACTTCCAGAGCAGTGTCTTCGACAGTTTGGACGCGAAAACGTATCTCTGGACCCACTGATGGACTCCACTGATAGCCATTACTTCGATGAAGAATTCACAGCAAAAGATTGTGATTCCTTTTGGAAGACCAGTCTATGCGGAGCCGCAAAATTGGAATATCTTCAGTCACTTTGCAATAAAAATATTGAAATTTCATTAAATCGATTAAATTGTACTCAAATCGAATCGAATTCAAAATGCAATTCATTTACTTCTGTTTCATCTCTTCTCAAATCTAATAAAAAGTATATTTCATTCAATAATAACAAAAGACTTTGCATTCAATCAAATCAATTGAACTTATCGTCTGTTGAAACCAAAAGCAATGCCTCCACTCATCCCAAAGGTCTGCCCATCGATGCCTTTGAAATCGACGAAATACCTGAAAGTCCTTTGAATGAGACTTCTAAAAGTGAGGACATGGAGGAAGGGATCTATAGTTTCTATTCTGATAACACTCTTACTACTAATGTGTCACAATTGACACAACAGTCCTCTCAGTCTACAAATTTGGATTTGGATGAGATTCCAGAGACGGACTCATCTGACTATAGTCATAAACAGCACTCGACTCCTATGAATAGTCATAAATTTAAACCATTCTCCCAAACACTGACCACTACTCAGAAAGCAATGGACTTAACCGCAAAGGATTCTCCGAACAGATCTTTCAATTTATTTTCCGGTTTGTCGCCACAAATCACATCCAAAGATGTTTTAAAGAGTCGACCAAAAGATTTTCTTAGAAATAATTCTCTAATCGAAGGGCCGACGCCTTCCACTACTTTCGATTACGAGTTCAGTAGTGTTGACGAAAGTCTTGTCGATACTGATTATGAATACCAATACTTGACAACAATGAGTGTTGAAGTGCATGTGTCGACCAGAGCTAAACTTAATCCCGACCCCCAATCCGATGCCATTGAAGTCCTCTTCTATAGTATTTATTGTGACCAACCCCCCATCTCCACCGGTCCCTCGCAACGGCGCAAATACATTACTGGTGTAATAGTTGTGGAATCAGATGTCGAGACATTTGACTGCAGCGCATCATTCAATGTAATACAACACAAGCGGTTGCGCTCACACTTTAATTCTGTGGGTGCTCTCAACGGCGTAGACATTGACTTCGCTGACGATGAGATTGTTTTACTTACAAAATTTGTGGAAGTGGTCAAAAAGTATGACCCGGACTTTATCGTCGGCTATAAATTGGATACCCTTTCCTGGGGTTATGTCCTCGAAAGGGCTAATGTCCTCAATATGTCTATTCTGACGCCTCTTTCGAGGATTAATGACGAGAAGTACAGTCGAAATGTGGAAAGCAGTCAGAACTCTAAATGTCAGCTCACGGGAAGAATAACTCTAAATTTATGGTCAATTATGCGGAGCGAACTGACTCTCAATCAGTATAACTATGAGAACTGTCACTATCATGTTCTCCACGAACGCATTCCGAGCTTCAGCTTTGAAAAATTGACTCAACTCTACGCCAATCGCTTCAACACATTAAACCGGCGCCGAGTTATTGACTATTATTTGCGTCGAACTATCGGTTCGCTCCGACTCTTAGACAAATTGGATTTCATCGGAAAGACCAGTGAATTGGCCCGACTTTTTGGCATACAATTCCAAGAAGTCTTTAACAGAGGAACGCAGTTTAGAGTGGAGTCAATTATGTTGCGATTCACGAGATTCATGGATTACATTCCTATATCACCCAATCATAAACAGGTGGCCACTCAAAGAGCGCCTGAAATTATACCTCTAATCCTTGAGCCCGAGTCAAAGTACTACACCGACCCCGTTGTGGTTCTGGACTTCCAGAGTCTGTACCCTTCAATGATGATCGCATATAACTACTGTTATTCGACGTGTTTGGGAAAAGTCGATCAATTGATTCGTTCGACTAATTTCATGGATTTCGGGTGTTTTCAGTTAGAGATGAATAAACAACTTCTCCTCAAATACAAGAATGATATCCACATTTCGCCGAATGGAGTGGTTTTCCTCAATTCCAATGTTCGCAAAGGAATCTTACCAAGGATGTTAGAAGAGATACTCGAAACCAGAGTTATGGTTAAGAATGCAATGAAAGCAAACAATAAGAAGCCGTTTCCCAATAAAGCGCTGAATAGAAAACTAGACGCCCGACAGTTAGGTCTCAAACTAATAGCAAATGTCACTTATGGTTATACCAGCGCTAACTTTTCGGGTCGAATGCCGTGCTTAGAGATCGCCGACTCTATTGTGGCCAAAGGCAGGGAAACACTCGAAAGAGCAATAAATCTTGTCAGAGATAACAAGGAATGGGGCGCACAAGTGGTCTATGGAGACACAGACAGTCTGTTTATCCATTTTAAAGGTATTTCCAAAGAGGAGGCATTTCGAAGGGGTCAGGAGATCGCAGAAGTGGTGACTCAGCAAAACCCGAAACCGGTGCGACTGAAGTTTGAGAAGGTATACCTTCCCTCTGTTCTGGAGACCAAAAAACGTTACGTTGGGTTCAGTTATGAGTCACCCGAACAACAAACTCCTATTTTCGACGCAAAAGGCATCGAAACAGTGCGTAGAGACAACTGTCCCGCCGTCACCAAAATGCTTGAGAAGTCGCTCAGAATATTATTTACAACCAATGAAGTGAATGGAGTCAAACACTATCTGATGAGACAATTCCAGAAGATATTGAACGGAAGGGTCAGTATTTTAGAGGACTTTGTCTTCGCAAAGGAATTCAAAGGGGCCGACAGTTATAGCAGTAAATCACACGTTCCGTCAGCAGAGATCGCCAGAAGACGATTGGCTATCGATCCCCGCAATGAACCAAAAGTTAAAGAGAGAGTGCCTTATGTGGTGATTGCGGGCGCACCCAATGAACAACTGTTCAAATTAGTCAAAGAGCCGTTGGAACTGATTAAAGATCCATCCCTTCGACTCAACTCTCAATATTATATTGAAAAAGTGATAATACCGGTCCTCAATCGTGTGTTCCAATTGATTGGAGAGGACGTCAATAAGTGGTACAAAGAAATGCCCAAAAAGATTCAGTACCAGCGCTACCACTATATGTTAGGTCAAGAGTCCAAAACCGGGCGCCGGACTATACCTCAGTTCTTCAATTCAACCCAATGCTGTGTCTGTGGAGAGAACTGTATGGGGAATGACTTCTGTAGTGATTGTCTTAAGAATAAAAGTGAAGCAATTGCTTCCGTTTCCGATCAGATCCGAGACATTCACCTGAAGTTCAGTTCAGCTCTAAAAACGTGCAGACAATGCAGTGGTAGCACTGACTCTAATATTGAGTGTCAGTCAATAAGCTGTCCGAATCTGTTCCGTTACCACCAGTCGAGGCTCGACCTCATGAGTGCTAATTATCTGACAAATGTTGTAAACAAATATTTTTAAATAACTCATAAAATCTTCCATTTATTCAAAGAATTAAACGAAATATTAGTTATAAATACAATACTTTATGTTTTTGTAGATTTGATTGTAACTCAAACCCAATTTAAGTGATCCCTGGCTTTCATTTAACGGCTTTCCTCATATTATTTGTATTTTTTGTAAAACGAGTCAATAGTTTTAATTGTTTATTGTTTTAGAAATTATGTAATTTTGTCACAATTTCTGTTATTTTTTTTAATTGAAAATATTTTAAAACTTGATATCAATTCATAAGAAAACTATTTTACTCATAAATTTGTGACAATTCTTTCAAAAGTATTCGAAATATTGTAAAACATTTAATAAAATATGAAATGTATTTAATTTTTAGTCAACTCTAATAGAGTTACTCTATTTCTGCTTAAAATGCATTTAATTTTTTGCATTTCATTAGAATCTGTGTTCTAATGGATAGTGTGTTAGACTTTAATCTAAAGGTGTGGGCAATGGTTTGGAGTTCGAGACCAGAGGCAGACGAAAGGGATTTGTGAAACATTTGATAGTAAGTCAATGTAACGAATGTTTGAAATAAAGTTAGAAAATTAGTTCTAATATTAATAATATAAATGAGAAAATTGAAAATTAAGAGTTAGAGACTTAGAGTAGGAAAGGGAGGCCAAAGAGCTTAGAAATATAGGCTCTCTTTTGTTCCTCAATTCAAAATATTTTCAGAAAAGCAAACATTTATTTCAAATCTGTTTTAATAATTCGCTCAAAACAGTATTCGGTATTCTGGGCTGAACCGGGACCGGCAGTAAACAGGGAACAGTATTTCGCTATTGTTTTAACTTAGACTTGTTGTCACCTAAAGGTTCAGGAGATCATTGTGTCGAATACCTATCGATCCGTAGAAACTATGTTTGTTTTGAAATCGCGATTCGCACAGAATTTCGGTAACCATTGGAAACACAAGAATTTGCGACTGAAATGACTTTTCCACAGACTTTCCAAATGTCTCAACAATTCATTGATTGACTTTGACTTTGAAAACAGAGATAAGTCACAAAAAATGATGGAAAGAGTGATTTTAGCCGACAGTGACGACGATCTGTATGAGGGTTATAATGAGTTCCACCCGGCGCTCGACACAAGAGTGCGTTCTGTCCTCTCGATCTTGTATTTCATTAACTAATGTTTGAAAATTTGTTAGAATTTGCAATCGGATGAGGGTTTCCAACAGGCGGTCCTCAAAAGCAGTTATGGTAGGCGAGGGGTTACCACGGGTTATAAAACTGCTGGACAGTCACGGATGGGAACGACTACAGGTTATCGGCGCAATTCAATTACTTCTTCTCGGAAAGAGTCTGGTATACAACAGCCCCCATCCACAGCTCGACCCATGACTGCTGTTAAAGGAGTGGGATATACATCACACGCCAATCGGTCGTCAATGTTCGACCCGTTAGGACAGGCAAAGGCCATGGGTTCCTCTCTTCAGACAAGAGATGAGTCGACGCCTGAAATTAAGATCAAACAAATGGAGAAAAAAATTAATGATTTGTTGGAAGAAAGTGTTTTTGCCGCTCAGCGACAGGAGTATAGTCTGGCCCTCGAAAAGGCCAAGGATTGCGTCCAAAAGGAGAGATCACTGAGTCGTATGAAAGATCAGTCGGGTTTGGTCGAAACGATTGCTCCAAACAGTGACCTGACGTTCGCCGTGTTATTCAATTTAGGCATTCAGTACACCAACGCTGACATGTATTCCGAGGCTATCAATACGTATCAGTCAATCATAAAGAACAGGACTTTTACTAACACAGGTCTGTCCTAAACTTATCATAAAATAATAAAACTATTGACAAAACTATTGCGATCGAAAGGACGACTCAAATTGAACATGGGCAACATTTACTACAGACAATCTAATTATCCGAAAGCCGTCAAATTCTTTCGGATGGCTTTGGATCAGATCCCGAATATGCAGAAGGATTTACGGTAAGCAAATGTTACTACTTTGCATCATGGCACTTTTTATATTCCGGTAATTATAATGACTTACGTAATGAAAACAGACTGAAAATAATGCAAAATATCGGACTGTCTTTCGTACGTCTGAATCAGTTCGCGGACGCAATCACTTCCTTCGAGTATATTATGTCAGAAAAGATTGAATCGATGACTGCCTTTCACTTAATTATATGTAACTATGCGTTGGGGGACAGACACCAAATGAAACAGTGTTTCTCTAAACTGTTGGAAGTCAACTGCGAAGACCTCTTCGAAGACAAATATGTCATTCATTCGGGTATTGAAGACGATCTTCAAAATCACTTACTTATGGAAGTCATCAAAAATGATGAGTTGAGATCATTGGAGAAACAGAACCGACAGGAGTTGGAATGGCGTATATTGACCAGCGCTAAACTTATCGCACCGGTCATTGGGGATACATTCAGTCAGGGCTACGAGTGGTGCGTCGAACAGATCCGAGGTTCTAATTATTCCCATTTGGCCAACGATTTGGAGATCAATAAAGCGGTCAAACATTTGAGGAAAAGAGAGTTCAACGAAGCGATCGTCACTTTGAAGTCCTTCGAGAAGAGGGATAACATGAGCGCGAGTACGGCCGCCACTAATCTATCCTTTCTTTATATGCTTCAAAATGACTTAGCGATGGCCGAAAAATATGCGGACGACGCCATTAACGCCAATCGTTACAATTCCGGTGCTCTCGTCAATAAAGGCAACACTTATTACAAAAACAATGACTACGAAAGGGCTAAAGAGTACTATAAAGAGGCCGTCAATAATGATTCCCAGTGTTTGGAAGCCATTTATAACCTCGGAATGGCTTTCAAGAAGTTGGGACTCTATGAGGAGGCCCTCGACAACATGTTTAAACTGCACGCCCTAACCAAAAGACATCCGCACATTCTTTACCAAATCGGAAATATGTAATCAATGGTCAATCAAAGGATCGGATTTTAATTTCTGTCCTTTTCTTAAGTTACGAATTGCTTGGAAACAAAGATCAGGCGCTGGACTACTATCAGCAACTCTTGCATTTTGTTCCCTCAGACCCACAACTTTTGGTTAAGTTGAGTGATATGTCGGACGCGGATAACGACAAACAGCAGTCGTTTAGTTATCTGACAGACGTATGACTTCCCGCGGGTTTCCCAACATTTTAATACTAATTTGATTTTATGTTTAGAGTTATCGTTACTTTCCATCACATATACCAACCATTGAACGATTGGCCGCTTATTATATCGAAAACAGAGTCTATGAAAAAGCGGTAAAATATTTGGAAAGGGCGGCACTCGTCCAGTAAGTCTCTATTCATTTCCCATTGTTATTATAATTCGATTAATTTTTGTTTAACTCAAAGACCAAAACAAATAAAATGGTTATTAATGATCGGCGCCTGTCATCGAAGGGGTGGTAATTACCAAAACGCTTACAACTGCTATAAATCAGTTCACAACTCATTTCCCGAAAACATTGAATGCCTTAAGTTTTTGGTTCGGATTTCTAATGATTTGGGACTAAAAGAGTCGTTTGAATACTCAGAAAAACTGAGAAAATTGGAAAAATCCAAAGAAATCAAAGATCAAAGAGTTATGAGTGGAATGAATGGCATTAATGGAGGTATTTCTCGAAGCACAAGTAGGGCTTCAACCAGAAGGTCAGCTGCCAGCTCACGAGAGGGGTCAGCCAGTAGTAGTTCCAGTGGTTACCTAACTTCTGCCAGTCCTCGCAGTACTGCATCCAAAACCAATGGAAACAAACGGGAAACGGATGTAAACAAAAATATTGTCGATCTCTCTGTCTATGAAACGTTGGCCGTAACCAACGAACGGCCGACCACTTCATGGAAGAGGAACGTCACTAAAGATGAAGACGACTTCCAAAACGATGAAATAGTGGACATTCTCCCCGATTAGACGATACGAACAATACTTGTTTTGCACAACATTTCCATTAACTAATTTAAGTAGATTGAGCATGCTTGCTTGCTTGCTTGCCATTTGAACTGGTTGAATTTAAAATACTTTAACTTTCGATAAATCAAAAGTTTTAACTAAACGTTCAAAAACACTAATAAACTGTTAATTATTATTATTATTATTATTATTATTATTGAAATCAATTATAATTTAGCGCTAAAGTCATTGATTATAACGACTTTTCCGAAAATAGCTTGGTCATTAGTCAATTTAGAATACTATAGAAGTTTTGATGAATTTGTCTCTATTTGACAAAAAGATATGAGGAAAACCCATTGTGGAAGTCCCATAGCATTAGGATGTTAAAAGAAAATTACTGAAAATTGCCAATTGGCACAGCACTGACTCCGCGCTTATTTCTCTTAAAGTTCTTATAGATTATTAAATATTAAATAATAGAGACATTTTGCAAATCTACCTTGATGACTCCCACGACTTTCAATGGCTTCCATCTCCACTCTTGCTTTAACCAAGTTAAGACTGGCGTTACTCATTTTAAGTGTATATAGTGGTATATGACACAGGTGAGTTTGTTCTAAATAAATGCCTAATAGTAATCGAGGTCAATTGTATATGAGTTAAAAGCTGCTAAGAATGTAAAGCTTGCAAAACAACTAAATATAAGACTAAAACTTTGATTCAATTTTTATTATAATCTCTCAAAACGAAGATTTTTTTTCAAATCATTAGTAAAAACAGAAAATTATATCCAAAAAAGAGTTGACATCAAAACAAATGAATAACTTTTTGTTTTTTCAAATGATTACTAAATTTTTTAGGAAATGTTTGTCTCAAATAAATGATTCGTTGATATTCTCTGTATATTAATGGCAAATGTGATGGCAGTGAAGACTTCAAAATTATAAGGCATTAGAAATTGAATGTATTTTTTGTAAATAATTAATTTTCTTC
>JAQIYB010000063.1:0-18449 GCA_034699325.1 Oribatida sp. Gr-Ori-00743 | reverse complement strand
CAGAGTTTTGTAATTATTGGCGTAATTTCGATGATATAATGGATTCTTGGAGTAGTGTTACCTCTATTATAGACTTTTATGCCAAATATCAGGACGTACTCATCAAATATCACGGTATCACTCAATTTATCGTTTAATTGCTTTTCAAACTCTGCTGTGCTCTGCTGTGCAGACTCTGCTTATGCTTATTCTCATTGAATGCCAGATCAGTTTGTTTTTACTTATCTGATAAGTTGGTAAACATTCGAGAGTTTGGGTTTGGATTGCAATCAATACATATATTCTTTCGAATAAAGGCAAACCGTTTGAGGCTATTCCTGGCCTTTTAGGCGCTGATTAACAAAGCAGAGGATATTATCCTCAGTGGTAGCCATGGATTTGTTTGAATTAATCGACAATAAAAAAAATAACAAACATTGAATCCAAGCGATTGTTGGGTTCAGAGCCTCTCATGATTACCCACTTTTTTTGCTTATTCTGTTCGATAATACGTTAGTCTCGAAGTTTCTCTTAAATTATTTTAAGTTTTCGGTAAAACTCTTTGTAAACATTGAATCACCAGACAAACCACAGATAAGGATCGAGGCCGTTTATGACGACAGGGTTACTCTTTTATTAGCTTAACTTTTTAAAGCCAGTGTTTGACACTGAATTCTATAGTATCAGTAAAAAGACACTAAAACAGAGTGGTGGGCCTCTTATTCTGTGCTCTTTCCTCGTAAATTCAAATATAGCAATTCATGCCTTTTGAAGGGTTGAAAGGGAAGAGTCATTCTTATGATTTGTTTAATCTACTATTCGAACCGATCGAAGGCTAGTCTGGGAGTGCGATAATTAGAGTGAAAAGTCGGCTCAGGTCTAAGCTCAGGTCCAATGCAAATATTTTAAAACTTGTTTATAGCCCTCAGCGCTCTTAAAAGCATTTTAATGACTAACAGCACAGAGGGAAACGGGTTACAGAAATTGGTTCCACCGATGAAAAGTGAAATTTCACTTCACTTAATTAGCAGTGATGTCCAATGGGTGGGTCCGAGCAAATATTCGTAGTATTCGAAAAAGTTTGACTGCCAGTGCCAGTGCCAGTGCCGGCATACCGTCTCAAACAAACCAATTTGCAACCAAAAAGTCTCATATAATCGAGTCTAACCTCTAATTTTGATTCTAGGTGAGATCAAGTATATGAGACTGTGTAAGGGCTACAAAAATTTAATCGATTAATTTAATCAATATTTGGTTTATTGAACTTTAATTCGGTTTCAAATTTTTTCTTTAATGTCTTTAATGTCTGTCTTTGAGGCATAATTTTGTTGTCAGTAATACTTTCTCTGATTTATTGCCAATAATTTCGCGAATATTATTGAGATTTCGTTCAGACGTTTGTGAGATGAGCTTCAAAATTGAATAAATGTCACAAATCTATGTTTAATTTCAATTCTAAATGAATCTATCAATTGATTTATAGCAATTGCCCCTGGTTGATTAAATAAATCCTGAAATATTAATTTCTGAAATACATTAATGAGAAATGGGGCAGGGACACTCTATATTACCAAATAATAACTAATTTTGTAATACCAATGGGTATTTTTATCTATGGCTAAACTAATTTATGCTGCCTCATTTTTTTTATTGGCATTAAGCTATTCTAACAAATATGAACTCAAAAGCCAAGTATTTTGGTCTCAGAGCTTATCTAAAAGTATAGATAAATATAGAAATGTCTATAAAATATTTGTCCTAATCTTAAGGACCGGGCGCTTGGAATGATCCTGATATGTTGATCATTGGTGAGAGAATTCCCAAATGCTTTCGATTTTATCTCATTTTCACTTTTGCTCTCATTTTAGGAAACTTTGGACTCAGTTATGAGCAAAGCAAAGCTCAAATGGCTTTGTGGGCCCTCTGGTCGGCCCCTCTTCTAATGTCTAATGATTTGCGGCAAATCGGAACAGAATATAAAGCGATTTTACAAAATAAAGATATAATTAGTGTGAACCAGGACAAATTGGGAATATTAGGCAGAAGAGTCCTTTCGGTCATATTTTATGAGTTTTTTTGAATCGAATTTAATTTTTATCGATTTTATAGAAAAATGAAAACGAAGTTTGGGTTAAACCAATCACACCTATCATTAATGGAGTCCATACCTATGCTGTCGTATATTTGAACCGAAAAGTTTTAGGAACGCCGACTATTGTAAGCATTTTCCATAACCCAATTCATAACTAAATCGGCTTTTTTTTATAAATTACGATATATTTTCAAAATAATATTCAAACAATCGATAGAAAGTCATACTATGGCTATACTTTGTTGCAAGATATAATCTAGGAGAGAGAGAGAGAGAGAGAGAGAGAGAGAGAGAGAGAGAGAGAGAGAGAGAGAGAACTGATTACTTGAAAATGAGGTTTAATTTTATGGATTTTATATTAAAGTTTGTTATTAACGCTAATAATTAAAAGCAAATTGTTTTGATTAATAGGTTTCGCACAGACTTTCGTCAATTATACCGAATCTGAGTTCAGAGGCGCTGTATTACGTCTATGACTTGTATGACAGCGCAAAGTTGATCGCAAAGTTATGGTCCGACGACAACCTAACTCTTAAAGTCAATACATCGGGAAGTGTTAGAATGGTTCGAATCAGTCCCGTCTTCAACGCCACAAATGGACATTCAAACCAATCATTTAGTCATTTAGACGTCTAATGATTGGTTTGTTTGAGACAATAACCAAATTCTATTGAATTCTCGCAAAATCTAAATTTGATTCTTTAATTTGATTATTATTTTAAAATAAGCTTGCTTACCTTAGTCAGATTATAGTCAACTAATTATTAGTATTAGTTTACACTTTAATACAGAATATTATACTTAAATAAAAATATAAAATTACAAAAATGATGGTAAGAGGACCAAGAGCATCTGATTGTGTCTCTTAAACTTTATACGAATAAAAATTTGAATTCAAATTAATGGATAGACAGGAATAAGAGTAATTTTCTTTAGTAAATTAGAATTACCTTGTACAATTAGACCATAGTTTACAAATGTTCCTAGGTGTTTTAGAAACATTTACAATTTGCATGAGCATCTCTACCAAGTACAACTCAGAATTGCCAAACTTGGAATTAATAAGCTTGCCCACATAATAATTTACAAAGATTACTTTGACCCAGAACAGAAAAGTTTGCAGGTTGAAAAATTGAGTTTAAGGTTTGCGCCAAACATTTCAATGGGTTATTTGGCAGCCATTCAGTGGTTTAGGGATCACTTGAAGCGCTCATTCATTCAACTCATTCAACAAATCTCTGTGTCTTTTGAGACAACAAATTGCAGTTAAAATCGTTTTCAAGTGTTTGTCATAAATTCGTCACATTTTCATTTGAATTTAAACTCTTCATTAAAACAATTTTATATTTATTGTAAATATTTATAACCATTTTTAAACCGAATCCATATTTTAATTTATTGTCGAAAATAATATTTATTTTACTCCAAAATTCAGGCAAAATGTGAGTACTTTTGCGACCATTTCTCTAACGAATACATATTTATTAAAAGTCTTTGATTTTCACTCCTTTTGATTGTTTTATTTGTTTTTATTGTTTTAATCGATTAATTATTACTAAATATGTATTGATTTAAGTGATAGTATCGATGGTATGAGCTGTCAGTTAGACCTATATCTTGGTTTCAATAGTGAAGACATGGCATCAGTTTAGAGAATACCGGCATTTGTTTACACGAATACTCTTTTGTCACTCAAACCATTGTTTTCATAAATATTGAGTGACTAACCATTTGAAATGTGGCAAGCACATATTTGCCACTTGACAGAATGGTTGCCATTCCTTCCCATCCCTTCCTCATACCTGAAATAACGCAAAAGTATGTAAAAACTGAGTAAAACCCGTTTTGGACGCCCACAAGAGTTAGCCGTTCTCTCGCTTTCCTCCCAATTCTTAATTGTTTTTTGGGTTCAAGTCTTAAGTCTCGGATCTTATGTTATGTTTAATCAAATCATTGAATAACTGATATGAAGTGTAAACTCAACCGACTATTGATTGCCATAAACTCATTGACTGTCATCTCATTCATCAAATGATCTTTTTTTCGTTAAAATATATTTTGAATTATTAATGCATTTAATGAGTGTTTCGATAATAATAAGTAAATATGTCTTTAGTTATCACACATAATGTCTGAAGTGATGACTGGCCAACAGGCCTACCAATGCGTTAACGTTTACGCGACGTCAGCCACATCTGAAAACCTGAGCCGACATGAAATGCTTAATTGGGTTAACGATTGTCTTCAATCCGGGTATAAGAAGATTGAAGAGCTTTGCTCGGGTCAGTTGTATTTGTTGTCTTGTCATTCACTTACCTGAGTCTGTCCTCTAATAGGCGCCGCATATTGTAATTTCATGGATATGCTGTTTCCGGGTTCCATAATCGTGAAGAAAGTCAAGTTTCGGACCAATTTAGAGCACGAATACATCCAAAACTTTAAACTACTTCAGGCGGCCTTCAAGAAAGTCGGCTGCGATAAGGTTTGTCCTGTCCTCCCGTCTCTTTGGCTTTAGTTTGTATCCTTGCATAGGAAGTGGCGATTAATCGTTTAGTGAAGGGACGCTTTCAGGACAACTTTGAATTCCTTCAATGGTTCAAAAAGTTCTTCGACGCTAATTATGACGGAAGAGATTATAACGCAATGGAGGCCAGAGGTGGAGCCATCATTGGTGCCGGTGCTATTGGAGGAGCAAACACCGGTTCGGGCGGTACTCTCAACTCGCGAATGCCGGCGCAAAGAAATGTGGTTCCGGCCACCAGACCGGTTGGAAGGGCAGCTCCTACTACTAGAGTAGCTCCGATGAAGCCGGCCGCTGGCATTCGGCGGTCACTAAACAATAATTCTCACGGCGGGGACCAACCGGACATCGATTTGCACAAATTAGAGGAAATGGATTCCAGAGTAAGTGATTTAAAGGTTGAAACCTATCCTTACTTTTGACTCAATGTTCAGATGAGTGAAATGAAGCTCACGATTGACAGCTTAGAGCGGGAGCGGGACTTCTATTACGGAAAACTACGAGAAATTGAAGTTTTGTGTCAAACCAATGATCCAAACGATGAGAAGAATCTCATAACCGATAAAATACTAGAGATTTTGTACGCCACTGAAGAAGGCTTTGCTGTTCCAGACGAAAGTCCCGACGATAATCAGATACTTAACGACACTCAGAATGAAGAATATTAGTCGAGAGGGGACGCACTTTATTCAAACATTCAATGATTTTATGTTTTATTTCCGTTAACTCATAATACGGTTCGGTATTAAAGGTTTCGATTAAATATAGGCTTTTATTCTCTTTTATCACAATTTATGTTATATTTGAAAAAATAGTGAAATTAATTTCAATTCATTAAAAACAATGAAAGCTTTTAATTAATGTTTAGATATTTTATTAAAATTATTCTCAAAATTATTATTAATTCGATAACAAAGAGAAGAATACATAGAAATCACGATTTTATCACAATTTTTGATTTTAATTATAAACGGATAAAGAGTTCGTCTAATCATTTTGATGGCATCTCCTCTCCTATTCTGTTGACACAGACTGTACGCCATGTAAATACCGCATCGGGCTATTAGATTGAGGTCACCGGTGATGGCCGCCAAATGCAACTGAGATATCGATATCTGTCCCGCTTTTACGGCCTTTAATTGAAATGTAATTTAAAAAACGTCTCATTTTTGCAATAAATTATACTTTTAATCAATTGATTAAATACTCACACATTTGACGTTATATTCTCCCAGTGATGAGTAGGCGCCTCCTAAAGTCGATAACCACGAAAGGCTGTCCTCCACCCGGAATCGCAAGACTACTAACTTCAATATTCTTTGAGTCCTGAAATAGGAAAGTAGGATCAAGGTACATTCATTGGCTAAAAAGTCAAAACAAACCAATTTTTATCGATTGTTAAGCAGTGATCCGTTGACTTGAGTTTAATAACAACTTTTATTCTGTGGATACCTTGGTCATTTTGGTCAATTGGGAGTATACTATCATTAGAAATGATTAGACCGCAACTATGGAACCGGTAGTTTGTGATAACTCTGGACTTTAGTCTATTGAAAACCTTTAGCCGATAGTCGGGACACAAATGAAGTTCTTTTAGGAAACGAATCGTTTGGCAGAAGTCAGAGTAGACTACAATTTGGCGGTCATTCCTATTGGAGACACTCTGACCAGAATCAGTCAAATGGAGTTGATCCAGGTGATCATCACTAATTAGGTCAGTTTGGTGTAAACAAAACAACTGTCCGATGATTTCATTTCGACTAAATTTCACTACAATTTGGAGTATTTCATGCATTCAAAGCCAAAAGCATTTAATTAATAGAAAAATAATCAAAAATAAGAAAAAACAAATCAATTTAAAGATGAGTTAAAATTCATTTGAATGACAGAAGTAAGCGATAAACAAATGGTGAGGAAAGTGACGACACGTGTGTTCATAACACTAATGCGCGCCAACACTAACACAACATTTAAAGTCATTGTTTATATTGATTTCATTGTCTTATAATCACAATTAGACACAAATTATTAATTGTCTGTCAATTGTCTTCTTTTTGTACTCTAATTAAACGGTTTCTTCGGTTAAAGATTTCAGATTCAGTTAACGGTAAACAAAATCCCAAAAATCTGTTTTTTTACTATTTTTGACATTTCATTTGAAACGCGAGGACAGAGTCTGTCCGACAGACCAATCATTTTAACGTAATTGAAAGTGTGCATGATACATTTTGTACGCTTTAGTGGGCCATCAATATTGAGTGCAAAAGATTTTAGGTTTTGGTCATTTAATTTCAATGAATTACATTAAAAGCCTTTTAATAAAAGGGATTTTCGTTTGTCTTTAGTCTCAAACGAAATGAATAAAAGAAAAACAATTGAGAAAAGCGTTTCGAGTAAGAGAGTCAAGAAAACGGAGCTGGGTGAGAAAAGTGCCACAAGTATTGAAGACAAGGACACCGATAAATCAGAGGACAGTTTCGGAACCGATCGCGTCTCCAAATCTGGAAAAAAGTTTAGCTTAAAAATAATGACGTGGAATGTCAGTGGTCTTCGAGCCCTCCTTAAGAAGAATGGTCGCGAAGCTATCGACAAAGAAGACGCTGACATCGTATGTCTTCAGGAAATCAAATGCGATCAAAAGACTTTTCCCGAAGAAATCAATGTTTGGGCCAAATATCGGTACAAATACCACAATTTTGCCGAAACTAAGGGCTATTCGGGAGTCAGTCTCTTCTCTAAAGTCAAGCCTTTAAGTGTGACCAAAGGTATTGACATTGAAGAACACGACTCTGAGGGCCGAGTGATTACCGCCGAATTCGAGAACTTTTTTGTGGTCACCACATATGTACCCAATTCTGGCAGAGGTCTCGTCAGACTCGGGTACCGTCAGAAATGGAACACCGCTTTTGATGAGTATTTGGTGGCAAAGAATTCTGAGAAACCGGTAATACTTTGCGGTGATCTCAATGTTTCCCACAAAGAAATAGATTTGGAAAATCCAAAGACTAACACAAAAACGGCGGGCTTTACAAAGGAGGAGAGGGAAGACTTCTCCCGTCTTCTCTCTAAAGGGTTTGTCGACTCCTTCCGTGTCTTATACCCGAACGATAAGAAATGTTACACTTTTTGGAGTTATTTGCGAAGCGCGCGGCAAAAGGACATCGGATGGAGACTCGACTATTTCGTCATTTCCGAGAAGTTGGTCAATAAGTTGTGCGACAATAAAATTAGATCTAAAGTTATGGGTTCAGACCACTGTCCCGTTGTCCTCTTCCTCGCCCTTCCGTTCGACAAAAAGTGATTTAATTATTAGCCATAAACTGACGATTTGTTTGTCAATAAATTGATTTGATTTTAGATTTTAATGTCTGTTGAATTTGAGTCAATACTAATGGATATGAGAATAAAAATGCGTTCAAATAATGTCTAAATTGAATTCAGTGCCAAAACATTTGATTCGTCGTTCAAAACATATATAAAGAGAAATAATAAAAGCATTTGATTGGTTGAGCCCTCGTTTCAAGTGTTTACTTTAAATGTCCAAATGTTACAACTTTTGGAGGGAAGGGAAAGGCGTTCACTTTCATGCTGTTATGCTCCCAGAGGGGCATACTTATAACGTTGTTTGTGAGCAGTACGCAAATGGCTAGATTCTTTTTTAATTGCTATCATTTCCAATGAGACCATACGTTTCAATAGTGAGTTAAGTCCAAAATTGATGAAATTTGTCAAATAATTAGTGAATTGAAGTCAAATGAGAATCAAATCAAAGAATTAATGAAAGAAAAGGCAAAATAAAAACGTTTTGAAAGGACTTCATATGCAGTAAAATATTTGTTTGAGACTAAAACACAAATATTAATACTCTGTTCATAACTAATGTATCGCTTGTTTGCGACCCCTTTATGTATGTCATATCCAACGATGTCTTCTTCCTCTTTGATTACGTAATTGGATGCGTATGTAATTGATTAAGGACATATTCTTACCAGAAGACCTAACCTTATTCTCTATTTAGTGGAAATGGAAGTGATTGACCAAGTTTGTGGTCCAGATTAGAATCGGTTATATTATCGATTAAATGGCAGCAATTTGTTTGTCGGACGTATTGGTTGGAAAGGGCTAACAGGAAGAGTAGTCTCGTCACAAATATTTGTGGGTTTGAGCCAATGGGAGAGCGGAGAGCTGTGCGTCACTTCCAGTGTTGGCTTTACTGTGGTTTACTATTGAGTGGTCGCTCTCGTGAGGCATAACAGACAGACTCATAGACTCATAATATTATTGAATGCATTGCTTTGACTTCACATTCAATATAGGCTTCAATTAAATACAATTAAATCAATCGATTGTTCATTAAATTCATGTCTAATATCGGATTCAAGAGTTTGTTTATCAGAGCTATAAAGCGATGAATTTGTTTACTATTCAACGATGAGTTTAAACAAAGTATTGGCCATTGATTTGTGTCATACATTTGTGTGACATTTGAATCCTTTTTATTTGTATTGATTTCAATCCTTATATTAATTGTAATAATTGTCTGAATTATCTCTAATTCTCGTCTTTTGACTCTCATATCGATTGTCTCACTGAAGACAATCAAAGACAAGTGATAAGACTGGTGAGGAAGTGATGCCAATAATCTCTTCGATAGGGTCCTCCTCTGCCACGACTGGAGCGCCACAAAAGGCAGACCTGAAGCCAATTGGCATTTGTTTGCCGTCTAATTCCACGTTAGAGATGTCTAACTCGAGCACAACTTTGGCCCCGAATCGGGTGACGACCAACACTTCGAACGCCAATTTCTACACCAACTCAACTCAGGGCAACAACGTCGGCGCCCTCTCCGTAATGGTGGCGCGATTTTCATCGGACGCCAATTCGCGCCAACAGACTGTTATATTACACCCGCGACCTATTAATTCAGGGAACAGACCCGCACTCCAAATGAATGCTGCGCTGAGGGGACAGACTGTTATTTCTGGGCAAACAATTAGTGCGACGGGTTCTACACCTTCTCTGACCTCATCTTCTGCTTCAATATCTGTGCGAACAACACATCTAATCGGTGGTCAACAGCACTCTTCAAATGCTGTCCCACTTTTGAATCTCCAGAACGCCAACACGTCTGCCGTGTCCTCACATTCTGCGTCAGCCGTCAAACAAATCTGTAGTTCAAACCGACCTTACATTACGACGTCGGGTCCATTGCCTATTGAATCAGTGAGTCTGGTAATGGCCAACCCTAATGACACAAATGTAGTGAATGCCCGTCCCATACGACTCCATCAAAGCAATGATTTGAAGCAAAACACAACTATTCATAACATAAACAAAATAAGTGGTCCGCGAACGGCAGTCCTCGGATCCACTTTAATGGCAACGCAACCGACTAAAATGGCTATAAGTATTGGAGGATCAGGTGCTCAAACAGCTACGACTGTGCCCACACATGTGGCTCGAGTTGGCATAATTGGACAATTGCCAGGAGGGCCCACCACAACCGCTAATAAGTCGGGAATTATTAATCTAACGAAAGGACAGTTTATCTTCAACTCAGCGTCGGCTCAAAATTTGAATTCCGGGACAACTCTTAATAATATGGTTAATGTCAGCGGTTCTGTCGCTTCGTTTGCAACGACTGCGCACTCCTCACAAAACACTAAACTGTCGGTCAATTCGAGCGCTAATAACGTCATAACGAGTCGGCACTCGATTGTGTCCACCACTCCATTCATTCAGCAAAATGTAAGTAATGTTTCGCAACACATTACACAACACACCCAACCTTCGAGTCGGCCGACTGTCTACCAAAATGCAAGCATTAACTCATCTCAAACTCCATCCACAACACAATCGCAACAGTCATTGCAGCCGACAACAGCTGTGAGCACAGCCTCACCGCTGCGGCCAACTATTCTATCCTCACCGGTCAGCTCTCCTGTAAAGCAGAGCCAACTTCAAGCCTCAACTCCGAGCTCTCCCCGTCCCAGCATTTTAATACGCAAACGAATAGCCAATGATTCGCACATTGGAGTCACTCCTAATGCACTTTACAAGACAACGGCGGCACCAAATTCTTCGATGACTGGATCGACAACACCGGTCAGAGTCGCCAACTATGGCCTCAAAATGTCAGACTCTCCGCTGAACCAAATTAACGCCGATAATAGGGTTAACGATTCCATGTCCACCACTGATAACACTTTCGGGCCAAACAGTGGATCAACTTTACCGACGACTCCCAACTCAGAGGGCAATCAAACGCCGCGAAAGAAGCCTCGAAAACAGCTCTTAGAACCTTCGAGTCTGAAGACGTCTCAAAACATTCATCTGTTGAATAATAGCGCCAACACTTCAAAAGATAGGGAAGTGATTAATGAAAAGGAAAGCGTAGTTCGCATTAATAAAAAGCCCAGGGTATCCCTTCTTTCCTCATATAACATGGGATGGAAATCACTTCAGTACCACTTCGTGCGGTACTCAGACGTCAGACCAAAACCTGAAAAGAAACTGACATTAAGTGAGTTAAGTAATGAAGGTCTTCAGCGAAGGAACGGCTGGAAAATCCATCACTTGGCCACACAAATGGAAGTCATGTCAGACAACGAAGAAAGTGTTTACAGAAGACTCACCCAATTCTTAGACACGTTTGAAAAAGATGTGGGAGTTCTGAACAGCCAGTGCTCGGCCACAAACGCCATCATTTCGAACTCCACTAATAATAATTTAAGTGTTTGTGAAGTGAATAGTCGGACACATGACTCAACTCTGGACTCAATAACAGTGAAATTGAATGATCTGATCCGAGGTAATCTTCAGAGAAGTAATCTGTTCGCCGAACAGATATCCGAAGCGCGACAACTGATCATAAAATTGACTAACGATCACAAGGAAAGAGTGGGCAAAATAACGAAGAAGTGCGCCAATAAAAGAACTTATATCAACAAATGACTGACCCCTGACCTCATTCTTTGTATTGACTGAGTTTATCACTTAATTATTGCATACGAATTGTTTCAATTGAGTTATTATACAAAACTAATGGACTTTTTATTTAACTTCTGTCCGATTCGAACATATTATCGAAAGTTCTGAGAAAACAATAATTTTGTTTATAAATTAATATAAGAAAATGAGTCCTATTTTTATCTAAAACTGATGTCACAAATAATGGCATAAAAAAGCAAATTGTTTTCAAATTGAAACTAATTATCGCTATTTATATCAAAATAACAAATAATGTATAAAATAAATCAATTATTCTTTTGGTGAGAAATCCTATAATTTATAAATAATAAGATTATATTGTTTTTCAAAAATCTATGCCTTTTTTCACCGAAAATGCTTTTTTGTTTTGATTTCAATATTTGTTTGATTTGTATATTTGTTTTCCAATTAACTATTAGTTTAATTACAAGAATACAATTAGTGAATGATTTACTACTAATTTAATGCCATTCGATGTCACTCTCATTGCATTTCATTTACCATTACTTTGAATAAACATTCGCCAAAACTTTTGTTAATTACTATTAAATTGGATTTCATTTATTTAATATCTTCGGCGACACTCCTCCCGACACTAATTGGTGGCAACAAATACTATACTATCGATTGAAAAGAAGACAATTCACGAGAATTTACTTTTGATTGGTTCGGAAGCGTTTTGTTTTGATGTTAAATATCTCTAATGTTTTGGCAAAAATTTGGTTTGAATTCGAGGTCTGTTTTGATCGAAAAGTTTATGGAAGTGAAGCGATAGTCACTATAAGTGCCGATTACTCTTCAATTGGTGTTATCTCTGGTTTGGATGACTCGGAAGATATGATTAGGAATATGAGCGAGAATTGGATGGTTTGGTATGAAAACCATATGATTACAAATACATTACAAATAAGACCTTATGTTTGATGTTTGAGGCGTTCGTAACACAGCTTTCAGTCACTGTTTAATGTAATCTCTTCTCAAGGGTTCACTTCGACACTTACTCTCTTTACAGCCAATCAGAGGCTGGCGTTCAATGTTTGGAGTCTTTGCTTCGCTGTGGAGACAATTGAAGAGCCAATCAGAGCTCATTAAACGATGGCTTGTTGTGAGACGTCTGACAACCAATGAGAGGACGAGAAACAAAAAATTTGAAATTAAAACACTTTTCAAAATCGGTTGAAAAGTTTCATTTGATTGAAAGCATTTGAATAACGATTTTATTTCATTTTTATCTGATTTTTGTTTTTTGAATTCAAATCAAAGTCTGATTTAAAGTAAATCAACAAAAAGTTTAACTGTTTTTATGTGAAATAATGTGAAATAATTAAACATTTCTATTGTAAGTAAACTTTTAATCACTTTATCGAAGAAATTTCATTAAATATATTTAAATCCGATTTCAATACAAAACAAAATTTTTAAACGTCTGATAATTCCTAAACGACTGCAAAAAGTAATCAATCGGTGGACTCATTAGAAGTTGTTTTGCAGATAATGTCAAAGAGTTTGAAGCGTTCATCACTTGAGATGTCAGAGGAGGGAACACCGGCTAAACGAGCCGTTGATTGGGAGGACAACACCGCTGCGGTTAAAGAGGACAACAATCGGATGAGAGTTTATGTCAGAGTTCGACCTCTTAATGAACGCGAAGAAGTGGGCGCTTCTAAGAAGACGATTGATGTCATCGATTCTCAACTTCTTGTCTTCGATCCGATCGAATTCGGTGACAAACGGACCACTGATGACCAATACGTATATCAGGGAAAGACCTATCGGGAGATCGGCCGAAGACCTAATAAGAATATGCAGTTTGTTTTTGATCGAGTCTTCGATGAAGACTATGAAAACATTCGGATCTATGAGTTGTCGACTAAAAAGTTTGTGGAATCGCTTCTGAATGGCTATAACTGCGCTGTTTTTGCTTACGGCGCCACCGGATCGGGAAAGACGCACACAATGCTTGGCTCAAGTGATGATCCCGGAGTCATATTCTTCACGACAATGGATTTGTTCCGACAATTGGAAGAGAAGTCAGACGAAGAGAAATTAGAGCTCAGTATCTCTTACTTTGAGATTTATAACGAAATTGTCTTCGATTTATTGGATCCGACGTCTGGTAAAGCGCTCGCAGTTCGAGAAGACAGTCGACGCGGAGTCGTGGTTCAGAACCTGTCCGTACATCAGCCAAAAGACGCCAACCATTTGCTAGAAATGCTTGAATACGGAAACCGTAACCGAACCCAACACCCGACTGACTCTAACGCAGAGTCTTCCCGATCGCACGCAGTCTTCCAAATATCTCTTAAGAAACAGGACTTCTCTTCAGCTCAAGAAATGTCGATTCAGATTTCGAAGATGTCTTTAATCGATTTGGCGGGCAGTGAGAGGGCCAGCTCTGCATATAAGACTAATCGGAGTAAAGGACTTCAGAGAGAGGGCGGAAATATAAACAAATCTCTGTTGGCTCTTGGCAATTGTATCACTGCTTTGGCCTCTAATGACCCGAAGAAGAAGTCCTCTTATATACCTTATAGAGGATCGAAACTAACACTCCTTTTGCGCGACTCTTTGGGAGGCAATTGTCAGACAGCAATGATAGCAACCGTTAGTCCGTCCAGTTTTCATTATGAGGAGACGCACAACACTCTGGTATACGCGGACAGAGCTAAAGGCATTCAACTGAATCTGAAGAAAAACAACTTTACTGTTGGACTTCAGCCCAGAAATTATACTCATTTAATGGAAACACAGAATCGAAAGATTATTGATTTGAATGACGAGATTTTGAAGCTCAGGCTGGAAAACGAACGGCTCAGGGCTAAGATCGATACCGTTCCTCATAATGTAATCGCCGCTAAAACCGATTCTCACGAGAAGTTAAATGCAGTGAAGAACTCATTGGATTTGCTCTTTGAAGAGAGGCTCGAATTGAGGCGACAACTCATGGAATGCGAATCAAATCTTAAGAAAATCGATGTAATTATAAGTTCTTTTAAAGTTTTTACTCTTTTTGTGGTTTAATTAAGTAATTAATGAAATCAATAATTGTTTTACAGCTGAGACTCCTCTTTAGGAAGTATGACATCGAAAGATATAAACTGATGGCAACCGATGATTATGACTCAATCAGCAAATCAACTGATCCCTTGCAGGCGCTCTACAATCAAAAGCTACATTTCTCGGGTCAGAAGAGTTCTTTAGATTCTAGTGTTGAGGAAAATGAGATCAAAATAAAGAAAATAGAGACAGAATTGAAAGAACAGACCGGACACGACGATTGGCTCATCAATCGGTTCTTTATCGATGAGGACATGAACGCAGAGTTTAAGGACAAGAGTTACGCCGAAAAGCACGCCATCGATATCGCCAAAGAAATTCTGTGCCGTTTGGAGTCGAGTGAAGAGTTGATGACTGAATCGGTTAGACTTAACAGACATTCGTATCACTCTCTCAACGGAATGGGAAGACTTAGTGAAGAACTGGAGTCTGCCTTCAATTCATTGCTGCGCAGAGTTGAGGGTAAAAAGAGTGTCAATTGGAAGGACGACTTGTCTTCACCCAAACTATCAAAACGCAGAGAAGTCGAGAATTTATTCGCTTTACCCACTTATACCGCTATTCCTAAGACACCGGTACTAAACACTTCCCGCGCATTAGTCTCAGTCCACGACATTACTCCCTATCAGCACATTATGACAGTAACGCCCGAAAAGAATCCTTTGTCTGAGAAGAGCATAAATTTGACAAAACTGTCGCTGACTTCGAGTGCAAAGTCATCAAAGGTGGCGGTCGTGGCCGCCAATAAACGGACCTTCGCTTGCGATGAGAACAACCAATTGAACGACACGTTCACAATTGAAGGCAACCGAAGAAGTCCTTCCCCCGCCCGCAGAGATAACTGGAAGAGTCCGAACTCCAATTACAAGAGAAACAAACCATACAATCAATACAATAGAGGCGGTGGTTATAGCAGTCGTTCCCCGTACCAGTCGTCCAATCACTACGACAGTCAATACAATCGAAACAATAATTACAATTCGTATCGAAACAAGTCTTACAATCAGACTAACCGACAGGTCGGCCGTTCCAACGATACCAAATCGCCGTATTATCCGCGCTTCAGATTTTAGTTAACCACCGGTTGAGGGCTTCCTTTGTTTTAAATTTTTTAAATATATTTCACTTAATTTTCTTTTTTATATTTTTAATCGATTTTAAAGTAAAAGTGAAAAACATTCACTATTTGTGGCTTTCAGAGGATCTCAACGTTTTATAATAATATGTAAATAAATATCAATTAAAACCAATTTATTGCTAATTGTCTCTCATTTATAATCGATTCACTAAACCCTCCCTTTTTCTAACGTAAGAATAACTTTGAGAAAAGAGACAAATATTGAGTTTTAATGAAAATATTTAATCCAAATATTAATTGTAATCAAAAATAAGTTAAATTGAGTTAAACCCCAACTCTTCCTAAAGCGGTATCAGTTTTGGGGTTCGCAGTAATAGACTGAACCGATGCTATAATTTCGTTGATAGTTGTCTGCAATTGTCTCAAGTCTTGGACATATAGAAGTCGAAGAATTTTTGCGCAATTGTTGAGAACGTAATCGTTTCCTACTTTGAGTGGCGTTGAGTTGTCCACAATTTTACCGATTCTGGGCTTAATTTTATCGCTTTTCGGTTTAGTTTCGTCTCTAAACTCATTTGAAAATCGATTTCTTATTACAAGACTTATAGCTCTTAAAGTGATTAAGTGGTCCGTCGGATGAATCGGCACTTTAAGCATTTGCGCCAATTGTTTGACCCCTTCCTTGAATTCATTGCTATCGAAATCTAAAGTATCGATTGGATTGTTTTGAATCATTTTCGGCTCTTTTTTGATGTCTTCGACATTTAATTTGTGGAACTCTTTCACTGATTAAAGAAAATAATTTAAAAACTAAACAAATATTTTAAAAAATGATTTGTAAATCAAATCAAAATCAAACTAACGATTGTCTTCATAATCAAGTCTGAGAGCGAGAGTCAAAATCCAGTCCAAAACAAACTCTTTTTGGTTGACATCGAAAGGACACTCGATATCCGATAAATACTTTAATTGAATCAATGGTTAAATGAGTGGACAAATAGAAGACAAGCGATTGTGGGAAACCTTGTGATAGGCTGTGTCCCATCGACTGCTGGTCACATCCCTGAGTGCAAACCTGTCTTCAATCTTGTAGTGTCTGATCTTCTGGTCTTCAATCCAAGCGATTATTTGTCGAAAATGGTTTGAATCTGAAAAACATATGTGTTTTGAATTTTGCAGAAAAGTTTGAAAACAAACCTTTGATATTGAAATCAGTGGCGAACTCATAGTTAAGAGCATTTAGTTTTCTTTTGAACATAACTTAAGTTCGTATTAATAACTAAAATAAACTAAAATTTTATATTAATTACTGAATTCAATGCAAATCCAAATGAAATATAATTATTTAAAATGTGTTTCAAATGTTTTGTTTTGGATTTTGTTGTGAGTAATGAGTGAACCCATAAATTGCGTCCAAAAGCATACGTTAATTGTTTCCCCGAATTGTATTGAATTGTTTCGGATCCAATTGACTCTGTTTTACAACAAAGAATAATCCCGCTCAAAATAATATCAATATATTTGATAAAGTGAACAAGGTTGTTTTTGTAAATATGTTTTTGTGAGTGCAAATTGGATTCATTAGTAATAAGTTGTGAACTTTAATTTTGAAGATTGGTCATTCTCAAACATTCCGCAACATTTGCCACTTGCTACATTAAACTGGCAAAACTTAATGATCCAGGTATGCTTAAATTATGGCGTGTCTGTGCTGTGCTGTGTGTGAGTGTGTGACTGACCACTACTCGCACTTATGATAAGATTACAATAATTGAGTCATAAAATTGTATTCTTTGCTATAAAACGCTATTCTTTTGTGTATTGAATCAATTTATTACAACTCATCTTATGAGCAAGGTATGTTAACATTTTCAAATCCTTATTATTGTTACAAATTCTTAAGTTTAAGGTTTAACCAATCATTAGCTCAATAAATAAATTCAAAGTTGAAAGATGCAATTTGGATATTTGAATGAATGAGGAATGTTGAAGAATCTTGCATGCTCCAACATTTGACACTTGTATGCATTTATAGAATATATTGAATTATTGTATCAAAAGTTTAAATAAGTTTATTGAACTGATGTTATCGTTTGGTATGAAAATAATAAGCGTTTGTCGACACGACTTATAACGCGAGTAATTTAGGAATCGCTTCAACCGAATGAACGCATTTATTTGAATTATTGTGATTACAGCAGACAATTACTTTTGTTCCAAGAGTTGCAAGATTACTTTCTTCTAATTCACTTTTTCCCGCAATACTTTTAACTCAGATCATACTGAATATTGAAGCAAGCACGAAAACATTAGTGCAATTATTGGAAATGAGCATGATTAAAAGAAGAACGAGTTGTGAGTGATTTAAATGATTTGATAGAAAATAGGCAAAAGTTTTGATTATTTAATAGAAGGAAAGTTTGTTTTGTTACCCAATCGCTCATCTCTTCCTCTATTGTCTGTAGAATCAAAATAATTGGATGTTTTCAAAGAATTCTGTTCACTATTTATGCGAAAAGAAGATCAGAATGAAGGGTCGGAATATAAGGGTTTGTTTAGTGCATGTAATGCATCATTCATTCTCAAAAATGCTGGTCATTTGAATCGATTTTCGATGCGTTAGTTTGGATGCCATTCCTCTCATATTAAAGTTGTTCTTAGTTTCAAATATCTAAACATTTATTTATATGAGAGGACAGCATATCTTTATTTCAATGCAATTGTCGGATGAC